>CANXYC012525245.1:0-20169 GCA_948193065.1 Aleurites moluccanus | reverse complement strand
CCCCCCCCCCCCCCCCCCCCCCCCCCCCCCCCCCCCCCCCCCCCCCCCCCCCCCCCCCCCCCCCCCCCCCCCCCCCCCCCCCCCCCCCCCCCCCCCCCCCCCCCCCCCCCCCCCCGCCGGCCGCGCCGCGCCGCGGAAATGGTCCATTGAAGTCAACTTAGGGGATATTGAATTTTTAAAATATATGAAGCTTCTAACCTATTTGTGCCATTAAATTCATAGTGGAGGCACTGATATAAAATTTATTTATTTTTTGTTAGAACCTATGGATATAGGTTCTTTAGATACTATATATATAATATGCAGATAATTAAACCATTTATACAACAACCTGCATAATAATAGAATCATGGGGTAGTATTAATTAATGAAATACACTATATAAATTATTTATTATGATAAGAAATTTGCTTTGGCATTAATAATGTTAACTGGTGCATAGAGTTCAAGCAGAAGCTATGAGCAAAACACATGGTAATATTAAAACCACATTTTTAAAGAAATCCATGCATGGAGAGAAGATTATTGGAGAATTAATGGAAATTAATGATGATAATTAAAAGAAGCAAGGTATTATTTTAAAGATACGTTGCATTTGTTTCTCTTTTAGAGTTGTACTTTTATCCATTGTTGGTGGAGAAGCCACTTTTTGGAAAGAGGAAAATCATGAATGATCTATAGAGTTGATGAGAAGCAGAAAGTGCAGCTTTGGTTTCATGATTTCATCTCTTATGCTTCATGTTTATCAATTCTCTTTTTTTTTCCCCCCAATTTCATATTTTTTAATTTATTTTTTCATTGAGAAAATGATTCAAATTTGAGTTTATTGTCAATTCCAATATTTATATATCATTAATATATTTGGATATGCTTTTACGAGATAATTTTCATATATTAGAAAAACACAACTCTTTGATTTAATATATATTTCTGAGTTGAGAATAGAGTTTTAATTCATAAAAATTACGGTGATTAGTAAAATATATCATATTTTATAAATTTTGATATTTTTGAATTGAGGTTCGACTCGAGTGTAAATTAATTAAATATAATAGATTTGAATATTATGTAGACAAAATCATTTAATTTATATCAAAATTAAGAAATTTTTACAGAAAATAAAAACATCTCCTTTGCATGCATACATTCTACAAAATTGTCTCCCCTTGATCTTTTTCATTGTTGCTTTCCCCCTTATGCAGAATTCACGATTGAATCCTATATATAGTAGAGGTATCACAAATTTTAATTTGTGTTTTTCAGCGGCAGATCTATTTTTTTAGTTTTTAAGTGCAACATAAAATTTTTTATAGAAGTTTGGGTTGACATAATTTTCCTTAAAAATTTAGGGGGAAAAAGTTATTTTTCAAAAAATTTAGATCACTTTTATATACTTATTAAGATTTTTTTAAAATTTTGAGAGACTTCCGCGTTGGAGATCCATTGTTGGTATTTTCTTGGGCAGTTGAAATTAATTATCATGCTTAAGTTGACTTGAAGCATCCGTTGTTAGTGCTAAAAAAGATCGTGCACATTTTTTGCCACTAAATATCACAATGAAACCAATATTTGATTGGTTTAGATAATAAATATTTTGACGGTTTAAATCGAAATTTCAAATTTAAATTTTTATAAATATAATAATTAATATTAAAAAAATTAAAAGTCTTAAAAAGAATATAATGGCTCAAATTCGGATTAATTAATAATCAAATACAGGATAATTTAACAAAAAAAAAATATATATATTACAATGGTATGCAGGCACAAAAAACCTATTATATGAATTTATTAATATATAAATATATAGAGAAAATTGCGTTTAAAAATAGTAAAGTTATAATTTTAATTTTTAACTATCAAAGTGAATGAAAATTTAAATTTTATTAGCATCACTAAAAAAATATATATAACTTAATAAAATTAATTTAAAACCCATAACTTATTAAACTGAGTCTACCTAAGAATTTATGTTCGTGAATAGATAATTAGAATTTTCTAATAACAGGTATGAATGATATTTTTTTATTCAATTATGGATAGTATGATAATTATGTTGAATATTTTCTTATTCAGTAATTACAATAAATCTATATATCCAAAATTGAAAAATATGGTAATGCTGATATATTAGATGGAAAAATACCTATTATTGGAAGTATAGTCATTCTTTACTTCTTTTTAATCAAGTTGAGGATTAAATAAATGAAAAAGAAACAAATTTTTTTTTTGCTTCTTTGTATTATTATATATTACTTAGTTTCACTTTTCTTTTGGTTGGAACTTGGAAGGGTACGCTGTCGGGAAGAGAAGACAAGAATATATATGTTAGAATTGGAAAGTGCAGCTTCGTTTTCATTCCTTCCTTTATTTGGTAACAATTTGCCTTCATTTTGTTAGGTCTCTAAGTATGGTTGCACTTGTTGGAATATATAAAATGTGAATTTATTGTAAACTTAATTTATTTTAAGTTTAAGTTTCTAGGGTTCAGAAAATTTAATGTAATATAAGAGTTGAAGTTTATATTAATAGTATGTGGATAGCTTCCATATATTTAGAGCTCATGTATTAACTAAACTTTATCTAATCACTATATCAAATTATAAATTAAGAAAGAGTGTTAAAATATATAAAATATGAATTTTACGAAACTATTGGTGCACTTGTTAGTATAGGTGTTCTAAACATAATTATTGTAATGATGTTTTTTGAAATATATCAATAAAAAAGTATTATTTATTAATCAGTAATTATTATTGTTTAGAGTAATATTACATAACTATTTAATAAAGTTCATGGTATAAACATAGCATGAAAGTATTCATGATATGATCATGATAGTGAGATGCTTATCATGTGTAATTATGTTTTAACCTAAATTTTTATGGTCATAGAATCAATGAGAATGGACATTATTGATTCAGAAATACTAACACATGCGTATACTATTTGATTTGATCAAATCATCTGATCTCATAAAATACTATGTGGATACTTATTAGGAGTAGTAATTGTATCGGAATGATCGCAGGAGATAGTCATATGGAAATCTAAACAATGGTAATGACTTATCTCTGCATGGAAATTTGCAAATATCCTTAAATTTAAAATGTTTAAGAGTGATCTATAGTGAATATGCTATACTTTAATTCTATACCTAGTTCTCCCAAAGGGTCTGTTTGTAAGGTGAACATTGGGTATAGTTTGACACACTCGTAGATATTTAAATAGTCAACAAATAATATCATAACTCCTGTTAGAATGAGGGTGTTACCTAAGACCTTTTGTATGAGAACATTACTTGAAATTTTTAACCAAAGTGAATAGTACTTAGAGATGATCTCTAAGTATTGTCCACTTTGGTAATGATGCTCGAATTATAAGGAATTACTGTTCGGGCTAAGTGTGGTGTAGCCAACTTAGTGGAGTTAACATAATGTCCATAGATTAAATCGAACATGGTAAAGGGGCATGAAGGGACTAGTAGCACAATATTGTCTATGTGTTAGGGTTTCTACTTACCACTAGCAATTTCTGATTATTTAGGGGTCATGATATGTGGCAAGATATCGCTCGTGATCTGCTTAAGTTAGAAATGTTCAATTGGAGAATTGATTATGAATTAAAAAAGTTTAATTCATATAATTCTTGTTGGATAATGATTATCTTTTATGGAAATTTCATATTTTGGAAATAGGAATTTCACTTGAGAGTTTCTTAAATTAATTTAAGGAAATAATTAAGGACTTGAGTTGCCATATAATTAAGGAACCTATTAGGTCACACGCATAGAAGTGTTTCAAACAATAAGTGAAAGATGAAATTAAATTATGATTAAATGAGATTTAATTCATATATTTAATTATGGAGATTTTATAATAATTTAATGTGATTAAATTAATTATCTAATTTAATTATTTACATATAATGTATTTACTTAAATTAGGACTATAGGATTATATTTAGAATATGATCAATAGGTCTAAAGTCAAAGGAGTGTTTTTGATTTTTTCATTAATTGCATGATTGTCATTAAACTTATTGTTTTAATATAAACAGTTAGATTAAAACTTAGTTAGTCAAGAGACTTATAAATATGATGAGATCATAATTAAGTCAATAAGAAGTCATAATACATCCCTTTGGCTGAAACACATTGAAAGAAAACACTAAAAGAATTCGGCCAATTTCTTGTATTCTCCATCAAGCCGAAACATCATTGATTTACACATAAGGATTTTTTGGCCTCTATTTTCAAAAAGACTTGTTGTTTGATCTTCGCGTGAATTACTAGTCGGACTTTTCTCGTCTCGTAGAAAGATAGTGGTTTGCTACAACCATTTCTTGATGATAAAGAAAGAGTTTCAAAAACAAAAGTAAAATATCTTGAATCTTTAATCTAATTTTTAATTTTAATCAACATAAAAATCTTGAATTGAGATTTTTTTAGATTTTTTGCTGCGCCTAACGGTCTAAATCCCAACAGCACTATAATCTCTTTTTTATATATAATAATTTATTTTCTTTTTAATTTCTTAATTTCAATATAAATAATTTATTTTTAAAAATAAACATAATCTATATATCTAATAAAAGTTAGGTTCAAGAGTGAGTAAATTTTTTATTTTTTTTTTATGCATCAAGTAACTCCATCTCTCAAAATATTAAATGAAACCTGATTTGGTGGTTGATTTTCTTTTCTTTTTTTTTTTTTGAAATTTTGAATTTCATTTTTTTTGAAATTTTATTATCTACTCACATGGATTACTTTTTCTCATTAAAGAAAAAAAAATGGGGTCTATTATTGCCACATTAGCACTCACTGATAGTTTTAGGACTATGAATTCCGAAGTGTTAACCATGACAAGCTCAGATTTTATTTTTATTGAAAATAATTTAGAAATTCCCAAATAAAAATATGCCCAATCATATGTTTATTTTTTCTAGTATTGTCAAAACTTAATATGGTGTGTTTATTTAGTTAAATAATTGATGCGACAAAATGAAGTGAAGTTGGTATTGCTAATTATTACCATCATTTGGGATATTCTTCAATCTTGTTTGGTGGTCTACGTTTACTCATCAAGCAGAGAGATTGTGATTATATATATGTCTAATTTAATTTAATTGTTGGTAGTAATTGTTATTAATATTTATTAGTTGAAAGCTGATAGCTGATAGCTGATAACACATAGTTATTATCTAATAATTGATTATTATAAGTGTTTGATAAAATTATTATTAGTTGTTAATATATTTAATGATTATTAATAATAAATATTAATATTCATTTTTTCATTTAATATTTTTATAGATTAATTTAATTTTTTTATTTAAATAAATATGAGTTTTAAAAAAAAAAAAAAAAAAATTTGAAAAATTTTTAAATAACAGCTATTTCACTGTCTAACAGTTAACAACTATCACAAAAAAAAAAAAAAAAAAAAAAAATCAAACGATTTGATATAGTTTTTAAAAATCAAAAAGCTAAAAACTGAAGAATTTTTTTTTACCAAATATCCATATAATAATATTGGTTTATATATCAGATTTAATGATTTATATATATCCAATTATGTCCTAATCTCATAGTTTTATGAAACCAATTTCATATTTTCTCTCTCTCACTCCAAACTATTGTTCACTCAAAAGTTTAAGAAAAATATATACATGTGGTGAGGAATTATTTTCATGTACAAAAATTGTGGGATTGCCTCAGAGTGAAAACCATTTTAAATTAGAAAGAAAAATGTGTCTTCCAAACAATGCCACTTCCATTGTCACAAATCTAAGAAATAGGGATGATCACAGTATATATAATTGGAAGCATCCTTATCTATCCAGTGGCCACTAGTGTTTAATTTTTTATCACGGCAGCTAGTAGCTAACTGCAATTTTTGAATCAAAGTGGGGCTTAATGCTTAAAATCTAGATACATGGGTTTGGAGATACGGAACTGGCATAGATGCTGGAAGAAGACTTCAAAATTTGGCTGGAAAGGGTCTAGAAATTTAGATTTTACTTTCATTTTTATTTTTCTAAATTAATAAAAAAAAACCCTAAATTCTCAAACCGACACCTTATAAATTAAGGAGTAGAATTAATTAAAGTCAAAAGAATATATTACAATACAGATTTTTATCAATTTAATAAGTGATATTCAAATTCACTAATAAAAAAAAATATTTTATATCATTTTTTTTTATGAAACTATCTGGTATTCATTAACTACTGATTTCGACTAATTCATATCCAAATCGGATGAAATTCTATATCATATTTAATTGCATTATTAGCTATCCTTTAAAAAAAAGAGGAGGAGGAGAAGAAAAAGTGGATGCAAATGCAGTATTGCTCCCTTGGTCCATTGTGTTTATTGGGCAGAGAGATCTAATAGGCAACAAAGCTTGAAAAGGAGCCCACAAAGTTGATTTTGGGTCAATATTTCAAAGGCCTTGTTTATGGGACCACAATGAAGAGCCATATTTTTGGCTTTATTTATGATAAAAGTTAAAATTTTAATCCTAATTTCATCAAAAGGACAAACAAAATCTTAAGATTTGCGATGGTTTTCAGTAGTATTCTTTCTGATATATATATATATATGTAGTATTCTTTCTGATATATATATATATATATATATATATATATATATATATATATATATATATTTCAGTATTCCATGGTCTATTGCATTAGTATATCATGTTAATTTTGGCTAGTATTTTTTATTTTTCTAAGAATAGTGAATTTATAACTTTTACGGGTTAATTATGATTTTTTCGTATAAAATAACTTAATATATTAATTTCCCTCTAACCTTTAAAAAATATATTAATATATTTTTCTGTTCAATTTTATCATTAATTAATTTTAAAATTGGTCAATAAAAACAGTAAAAAAATAAAAAAATTCTTACAGTAAAAAAATAAAAATATTTTTATCCTTTATTTTTAATTAATTACATTATATTCTTTACTTTAAAAAATATTTTTTAGAGTTAAAAAATTTTATTTTTATATTTTTTGTCAAATTTAAAAATAAAAAATAAACAAAAATATTTTTTTAAACAATATTTTTATTTTTTATTTTAAAAAATAATTTAAGAAGAAATTAAATTATTTCTTCATAAGTTTTTTAATACAAATAAAAAATTTATTTTAATATTTTTGGCAAATTTAAAAATAAAAATTAAAAATATTTTTTTAAAAAAATATTTTTTATTTTCAAATTTTTTATTTTTAAAAATAATATAATTTTTTAATTATTTTTATTTTCAAATTTTTAAAAAAATATGAAAATGCATTTTTTCAAGTAAGAATAGAATGTAATTAATTAAAAATAAAGGGTAAAAATATTTTTATCTTTTTATTGCTCTTATTGACCATTTTAGGATTGACTAATGATAAAATTAAACGGAAGTGTCTAGTAATATATTGTGATACTCATTAAGAGGGAGTTAGTGTATTTTTGAAAAGTTATGATAAAATTAGTGCATTAGATCATTTTATAGAAAAAAATTCGTAATTAACCTTTTTTTATAGTTTATTTTTATAAATTATATTAAATTTATTTTAATTAAAAATAAATTATTCACATCTAAATTAAAAAAATTATAAAAAAAAATAAAATATATAGATTCTTCTTATTTGATCTCAAAAATTAAATCATATAGAAGTATATAAATAGAAGTATATGGCAGTAATACAAAAATTAGATTAAAATCTAGCATGTGTATCTCTACATCACATAATTTAAGTATGAAAGACAATTTTAATTTCAAAGAGAAAATAAATCTCCTAATCCATTGAAGGATTAATAAAGCGGTAAAACTCATAAATTTTGAGTTTTTAATAAATTGAATTAATTTTTAAATAAATTTTAATATTAATTAATAATTTTAAAATTCATCTGAACAGTTAAAAAAATAATTATTATTAAATTTATTTGATTATCAAGTAAATCGAATTAAAAAAAATCATCACAAAAAAAAAAAATCATCTTGATCGTTTTCGAATAGATTAAACCAATACCAATATAGATATGACCTCATCTTCAACATTTAACTCAAAAGTTACACAAATAGAAAGCACAAAAAGCCTTCATATAAGAATAGCACAAACCATCAAGACTAAAATAGAAAGAAAACAAGAATAAAAGACGAAAAAAGAAAAAAAAACAAAAAAAAAAAACAAAAACTGATCTAGCTAATAAAATTAGAAATCATGAAATCTTTGGATCGTCGCTGGCCAACCTAGAGCGGTCAAAGCTGGAGGGCAGAGAGGGGGCAAGACAGAGCGCAAAAGGAGAGATAAATGAATCAGCTAGGCTAAGAAAAGAAAAGTCAGAGGACATTGAACTAAATTAAACATGTACTTAAATTTTAAAAGTCAAGAGTATATCTGACTTTCTTGGAATAAACCTTTGGTTGTGTCTATAACGGCACGGCCAAACCAGGGGGCATTCTGAAACTATATCTTAGCCATTAGTTATCAGAAATGACAATAATCGACGGTTATGGAAACATCGAGTGACAATATAGAAGAAAATTCTCTCTCTGAGCTGTCTTCTTCTATCTAGTTTCACATGGTGGATGACAGATAATTTCCTTAATCACTAAGTTTTGGCATAGTATATATAGAGAGCTCTTCTCCAATCTTCCCTCTTACACCATTTACAAATTATATACAATTAATTTCAATTAGCATTGCCTGGCCTCTTCTGTTTTATCATCTTTCAATATGGTGAGTGATTAACGGTTTATTTTATTTTTTTAAAATTGTTTTTTATGCCTAATTATTATACTAAAATTTAATTTTCTTTTGAAAAAATAAAATACCTTTGAATTTCAATATATATATGGAATCAAGAATTTGAATTTGAATTTATTTTCAATAAATATATTACAAATTTATTTATATTTTTACTTTTTTAGAAATGAGAATTGTGGGTCCCATCTTAAAATTACCTATTTGATTTTTTTATTGATTTATTATTAAGTAATTTAAAAAATTTATATTTTTTTTATTTTGAATATTTTATCGTATTAGATGAATATAAATTATTTTAAATATTTTTATCATATTATAGTAATGTATACGCTGTTTTTAGACAAATCGGAGATATATAATAAATTAAATTATGGTGGACTCATCTATAAATAAATAAATAAAATAAAAAACCCTCCAGAATTCCTCTTTGGACTAATACATTTGTATCTTTTTCTCTGTGTAGGCTCAAGCATTGGAAATTAAGGTTCCATAATTCTCTCTCTATTTTATTTTGTGATAATTTATTTCTTTGTATTTAGATCCTTATTTTCCAGAGCATATATTGCTATAATCAATTAGCAAACTGTTATATTAACTTATCAAATATAATTTCTGGTGCAGAAAGAATTCACCCAATTGTCAGAAAGAGTAAAATCTGTGGATATACATCCAACTGAACCATGGTGATTAACCAGAACTCACTCTTACTTTTTTGTTTCTTTTTTCTGGAAGAGATGAACCTTTTATAATCTTGATCTTACTAGTATTAATTAACACATTTGCAAATTCCAAACATTACAATAATAATGTACTAGTTATTTTCTTTCAGGATCCTTGCCAGTTTGTACTCAGGAACTGTGTGTATCTGGAACTACCAGTCTCAGGTAATTAGGCACATTAAATTGTTATATGTGCCTTAGACTTCGTATTTTTCCAAGAAAAGTGTACTAAGAATGAAAATTCATGGACAAGTTTATTAGGACTGGAGTAATCATTAAAACTTAGAGATTTCAAGTTTAAATCTATGTCGAATTTTCATGTAGCCATCCAACGATTCACTATTTTTGTATACGCCTAATCCGTGCACCAATTTCTATGTTAAATAGCAACATATTTTTTAAAAATTTATATGGGAGGCTAAATAAACCAAAATAAGTACAGACTGTACAATAGTGATAATTTTCCTTTCGCACTGATAGATGGGGTACTTGAACCTGAGACTTGCTGTTCCTCCATTCTGTTTTTTTACTAAATATAAGTTATCCAGTTATATTTTAGTTGATGCTAACTTGGAACTTGTACAATTAATGCCAGACATTGAAGAAATCTTTCAAGATCACAGGTTCACCAGGTATATGTTTACCTTTAGTTTTTACACTATGCTTAATTATACAAGTACTTATTGCTTAATTAATTTCATTTGCATAAAATTCTTGCAGTAAGGTCAGCAAAATTCATTGCAAGAAAGCACTGGATTGTCACTGGAGCTGATAACAACTTTGTTCGTGTATATGATATGAATACTATGGAATTGATTAAAGAATTTGAGGCACACGAAGATTTCATTAGGTTTTTGTCTGTGCACCCTTCACTTCCCTATGTAATCTCATCTTCTGATGATAAGCTTATAAAAATTTGGGATTGGGAGAAGGATTGGAAGTGCATTCAAATCTTTGAAGGGCATTCTCATTATGTGATGCAAGTAGTATTTTGTCCGAAAGATGACCACACATTTGCAAGTGCATCACTTGATGGCACCATAAAGGTATGAATTGAAATTGGGATTTTTTTTTTATGATAACTCAAATTTTTAGAAGGAAAGGGTGTCAAAATTGAACTATTGATAGAATTGAATTTTAATTCATGATATATTTAAGAATTTGTTTGAAGATAAGAAATTGAAATTGAAATTAAGAATTTCAGTTCTAGTTCTAATTCTAATTCTCTAGAATTAGAATTATGTTGAAATTGTAATTCTAATATTTATTTCACACAAAAAATTTGAATTTAAATTGAAATTAAATAAAAAATTAGTGACGATAAAAGTGATGGTAAAGTTGAAAGTGGTGATGGATCGCCAGCGATAATAATCCGATGAGCCATCATCGCCGACGGTCACGTCATTGGTGGTGATGAACTACCGTCGCTAACGATGGTGGTGACGTTGAAAATAGAGGTGAAGGTAGTACTGGAGATAACAATGTGAGAGAAAATTGTAGTAGTGATTATGAAATTGTAATTCTTATAAGTTGAGAATAAATTTGTGAAATTGATTTTTTAATTATATTATAATTTTATGGAATTATAATTAGAATTCCAATTCTAATTCTAAATAGCTGTCAAATACTGGAATTGAGAATTCTAGTTTCAATTTTAATTCTAACTTCAATTCCAAATTTTCCAAACGAATTTTAATAGAATTTGTCAGAATTTTATGGTGCATTTGCAAGTGCATCACTTGATGCACCATAAAATTAAAATATAATGAAATTTAAAGAGGTCACTGTTAATTTATTTTTTTTTAAATTTACATTTAAGTTTGGAGGTAAATTTTTTATTTTGATTTTACCTTTAAGGGAAAATATTTTTTCATTTTAAAATTTTTGGAGTGGATTATATGTGTCTTTACACCTAGTTCCGCCCCCATTGATCTCATGACCTATTGTATTAAGAGGCAATAATTACCTAACTAATATATTATATATATTTATATTAAAATCGGAGCAAATAGAAAATTTGAAACTCTTTATGCTCAACATTTAATTTATCTTTTTTTTTTATAATATTTATATAATTTATTAATTTTAAGTATTTAAAAAATTAAAAATAAATGTTTAGTAATTAATAAGATATTTTATATGATAACTTAAGAATTTTTTATTTTTTATTTATATGTAATAAATTTATTTGAATAAATAAATTAGAAAAATATAAATAAATAGGATTGGATAATATTTTTTATATTCTCCCATTTCTCTTTTTTTTGACAATGAATTTTGATTAATAATTTAAATCTTAATACCAATTCAGAAATATATTAAAATAATAATAATTATTTATATAAAGTATATAATATTTTATATTTATATTTTTTAAAATTGATGATACTTTGTTCATCGATATCGAAAAAAGCCATGAAAATAAGTGTCAAAGGTGTTTTCAGCGAGTCCACTCAAATGATCTAATTAGGTAGAAAAGAAAATTCGTGTATTGAGATTAGAGATTCAAACTAGAGCTTTTTATTTTTAGCGTGTGTTCATATATAAGGAGTTAGCATACCATATTTTCTGGCGGATTTGCTGTTAGGTTTAGAAGGGCTCCATTAAAGAATAAATATTATAGATGATGTTTGGATGAAAATTTAATTTTAAAAAATATTATTTAAAAATAAACTGATATGTCTAGTTTAATTTTTTTTTTATTTTTAAACTTTAAAATAACATTTTGAATTAACCTGTCAAACACCCAAAAATTCATTTAGTTTTTTTTTTGAATTTAAAATGACATTTCATATTTATTTTAAATAGATCCGAATATCTCCATAATATTATATTATTAGTCCCCCTCAAAATAGTTAGCCTTTTTAAGACTCAAGACTATAAAAATCCAAAACGATGTATGAGTCAATATTAGTGTCAACATAAAATCATAAAAAGGTGAAAAAATGTAGCCAATATTATAGATGTGAATTAGCATTTCAGTCTGATATTTGATATTTATATATCTTTATTTTTATACGACATAAAAATTGCAAGTTTTCGACTACTTTATTATTAAAACCATTCATTGAAAGTGTAATTTTCTGTTGTATAGATTTGGGATATTGGCTCTCCTGCTCCAATTAATACATTGGAAGGACACTCAAAAGGAGTAAATTGTGTCAATTACTTCATTAACAATGATAAACCATATCTGCTAAGTGGGTCTGATGATTTTACTGTTAAGGTTAGCCCTCCACTTAAACTCTTTCTTTTCTAGCTATTTATAGATATTCTACTTATTTAATTATTTTTGCCTAATATTTTTGCATATAAAATTTGGTAATTGAAGGTATGGGACTTGGAAACAAAAACTTGTATCCAGACATTAGAAAGCCACACAAACAATGTTTGTGCAGTGTGTGTCCATCCAGAGTTTCCCATCATTATTACAGGTTCTGAAGATGGGAATATTTGCATATGGAATGCAAATACTTATAGGTGATTAGTTATTATTTGAATAATTATTTCTATATTACAGTTTCATATCTTAATTGTATTTAAATTTGGCAAGTTCTTGACAGTTTTGACACAATATTTTTCAGGCTTGAAAATACATTAAATTATGGTCTTGAAAGAGTCTGGGCTATAGGATGTAAGAAAGGTTCACAACAGTAAGTTTCATTACCATAATTTTCTGCAAATAAGCTAATATGATCAAAATTACTTGTGATTTAATTTTTCTTTTACAGTCTCGATTAAGTTTTCACCAATAAGTTTCCTAACTTGACTCTTGCAGGCTTGCATTTGGTTGTGATAATGGAACTGTTATGGTCAAGGTTAGTGGCTCAAATTGAAGAGGCATTGTGTAAGTTTTCAAGAGTTTATGTTATTTACTACTCTGTTAGCTGTTGAATCACCAAGGAATAAAATTATCTACAAGCTGAAGCTACAAAATTAGAGGAAATAATGGCAGCTACTATTAGTATATTTGGAGAAATAAATGTATGTTATGTTGTGTTATATGCTCTTAATAATGTACGATTTGTTGTATAGTTTGTATTTCTAGTGGTCTATATTATGATTTGTGATTGCTCTGAATTGGTACGATTTTAGTGGTGTAATGAGTAAACTCTAGTTAAAGATTTATAAAATTTTTGTATTACAAACAAACATTTAATTATTAGATTATTAATCAATTTAATCATAATTATAATTGTTATCAAATATACAATCCTATTGATAAATTTTTTGTTCAGTGGTATTGAAATCTTTTTTAAGCAAATTTAGCAATTAATATGTCAATAACTTAAAAGCCTTGATCATATGTCAATAACTTAGCTTATTCATGCTACAAATGTAAAATTGCAAAAAAATTAAGAGTCAGAACATATTAAGTAATTAAAAAAGGCATAGTCCAGGATCCAAAGGGACAGGAAGAACAGTAAAGGGAGATGAGTTGATAGGCTTATGTTGATGGTTGGGATGATGATCCTTCTCTTGGCAATTTCAGAGCAGGCTGAGGCAAGAAATAAGCTGTTGATTGTTCAGAAAATGCAATCTGAAATGTCTTTCTTATAGAAAGAGTTAACCCTTTGTAGAAGCTTATGTCAAAGAGGTTACAAGCAGTGATGGATCTGAGACACAATTCTATTTCAATATGACTTAATATTATTATTTACATGATAAATTGCAAACCAAAATGTAACAAATAAAAAAAAGATAAACATAATTATATTGTCTGAAAAATAATTTTCTCAAAAATTATTATTTTTTTTATTTACTAAATATATATAATATTTAATACTATTGGCTTGAAAATTAGATCTAATGCTAACAGATAAATAATTATTTTTTTGATTAGAATTTTATAGCTATTGAAATTTAAAATTTACAATTAATTCATTGGATTATTATTAATTTTATAGTTTAATAAAATCATGAACTCAAATTATATTATTCCCTTCATGCAAATTATTACAGTAAAAAAAATAATTGAAATTTGATTTTAGTTGAAATGAAAATTTTAAATATTATTGAAGGGTGTTTTAATCTTTTTATAAGATATTAACGATAAAATAAATTGAATGACCAATTATATTTACGAAATTAAAATATATTGATTAATTAGTACGTTTCTAAAAAAATAGAGATGAAATATTAATTAAGTGAAATTTTATGTATTAAATAATAATTTATCAAAAATTTACAAAAAAAAAAAATTAAAAAAATTTCAAAATTTAAGGTGCCCCTCTTGCCCAAAGCAGGTTCCGTCTTTGGTTGCAAGCAATCTGCCCCACTAAAGGGATATGCATTTATATATTTTAATCAATCCAATGAAAATGATGGATTTATGCATAGAGTAGAAAAATCACAATGAATCTATTATATATATGTATCATATAGGCTTTTGGTTATCATATTTGTATCTATTATATACTATGTATCTATTAAACCTGAAGCATGAAATTCACTTTTTGCTTATTATTGTATTTATTTTTCTATAGATTTTTATAGATTTTTAAGTATTTAATAAAATAATTGAAATAAATATATAATAATTAATAGGTTATAAATATGCAAGTTTAAGAATTTTTTAAATATTTATTTCTTCATATAATAATTTTATTTAAATAAATTAAATAAAAAAATAAATAGAAAATTATATTATAAAAATAAATAAGAAGGATAAAATAATACTTTTAATATATTTTTTTTCAATATTATATTACCCTATAGTTTTTTTTATTGAATATTATGATTAATATTATGAATTTGCATATTAATATGTAAAATTAAAAATTAAAAATAGTAACAATAAAATTAATTTAAAAATATATAATAATAATAATAATAATAATTTGTATATCTTTGTTTAGAATAATATTTATATAATACCCTCTCCATTTTTTTTATATAAATCGATTTGGAGGAAGCATAAAGATTAATAAATTAATTATTATGCCTTAATTTTAATATAAAATAATTAATATAATCCTATTTATTTTTTTCATCATTATTAATATTAAATATAAATTTAATTTTTAATTACAAGTAAAATTATAAGAAAATAATAAATATAATTTTGAAATATGAAAACGATTTATAAAAAAAAAAAAATCTCCTCACTAAAATAATATGTATAAAAGAATGACGAGAGTAACACTTTTTATAATATATAAAAATTAATTAAATTTTTTTTTTTAATAATAGTATTATATATTCTCAAAAATTAGAGAAAGAGAATCACATTATGTAATGTAATTAAATTGCTAATTTCATTTCTAATTGAATTGTAATTTAATTGATCTAATTTAAATTGAAATAAAGAAGGTATGAGATAAAAGTAATATAATAATGACAATAATATATTTTGCTTTAATATTTATTTTATACTTTGAGTTTCTTAATAAAAATTTATAAAGAGAGAGAATTTTAAAATTTTGTAGAAGGTATTTATTTTATTTAGATATAAATATTAAAGATGATCATCAATATTTAAGATTATTTTTGCTAAGTCCTCTCGAAAAAGTAATAAAATATGTTGCTTATAATCTTATACACAATATTAAATTTTTTGCAATAATTGTTATTACCATTGTTGTTCAAATCGAACTAAACCAGTTGATCGAACAAAAAAATTAAAAATCGAATCAAGAACTAATCTGGTTAATTCTCAAAAATCTATTTTTTAAAAATTAATTAAAAAATTGGTGAACTGGCCGGTTAACAGGGACGTTTTTTTCGTTCGATCGGGTCATTTTTTTTAAAAATTTTTAAAAATTTTTATAAATTTATAAATTTTTAATTAAAAATAATAAATATCAAATTATATATATATTTAATCAGTTCGATTCCGGTTGAACTTCTGACTCTCTATTTTTATTGATTTTTTAATCGGTTCGATTTTAAAAATATTGGTTGTTATTATTATTATTATTATCTTTTGCTTATATATGATTTTTTTATTATTTCATGTTTATTTGATCTAAATTTTAATATTATCATCACATTTTCAACACGACATAATACAAATATGTAACTTGATCTCTTGTGATCTAATGCCAATAACAAAACATTGATTCAAAATATAAAAAAGCAAACTCAACTTCGTCCACCACACAAGAGCTAATAAAAATAATAAATGATCTCTTTATTTTTTTTTTCATTGAGTTGAAGCTCTTTGTATAAGAGCTTTAATTTTGAATTAAATCTTATATTTATGTTTAAATTTTGAGTGGTTAATTTTATTTATTTATTTATTTTTATTTAAATGGCAAGAGACATTATTAAGTTAGTTTATTGATCAATCAAAATTAATTTTTCTATGAATGAGTTTAAGATAATACTCTTTATACTTCTTGTATTTCAAAAATTATTTTTATGTGCTAATTGTAAATACATCTTGAGATTATTATTTGGTTTTTTAATTTGTTATTTAAAAGGTATTGTTCTAAATTTTATTATTTAAAAAAAAATGCTAATAAAATAGCATATTCATTTTTGTATGAAAAATAAAAAAATTAGATTTTTTTTTTTGTTTTATAAAAATATTAAGAGCATTTTATTTAAACAAACATGAAACGTCACGTGATGACATTTTTATTTTTCTTTTAAAATAGCAAAAAGAAAAGGAAAATTGCAAAGTAGGAAAATAAAAATAAAAAAAAAATTTCCAGTTTTATGGTCAGCTATGGATGGCCCCCAGAGAGCTAGCTTGTCTGCCACGTCACTGCTACAGTGGGTCCTCTTATTCCATGCTGGCATCGTCGATACCAATCGGCAATCGCAACATAGACTCCCAAATAAAAATCTCGGCCGTTGATCCTCCATATCATCACCGATCCAGCAACAAGTACCGATCTTTTTCTACAGCAAAATCTACTAGATTCCCACCTGTGCAGTGGTACTTCCGTAATTCTATCCCTTAATTACAAAGCATCTCTCTCATTTCTTTTCTCGCATATTAACAGAAAGGTCTTGATAGTTGATACTACAAAACCAAAGACCCTCTCCTCTCTCTCTCACTCTGTTTCTCTCTCTATATCTCTATTAGAGTTTGATTACCTCAATCTCTAGCTTTCGCGATCTGCAAAAATGGTGAGTTCATGATCTATTGTCGTTTAGATATTCACTTCCAATTTTATTGTCGTTTAGAGGTTCTGGAGTTTGAATAATAGTTAGATCTGGTTAGAATCTGCATTGATTTGATACTATAATATAGTTATGCATCTAATTGTATCGATTTCTAGCCTCTAATAATGTAATTGAGCACTGCTTTTGGTTTATTGAATCCAATGCGTGACTGTGGATTAAGTTAAACCTTTTTGGTTACGGAGAATCAGGCGTTCTCGAAGTGTTCTTTTATTCCTTTTGCAACCAAACAGAGTTTGAAGGACTTGAATACACTTGAGATCTGGTGTTTGTTGCGCGAATTTGAATTTAGTTGTTTGTTAATTAAACTTACATTGATGGTTATAGTGAATTGTGGAGGTGCTTTTGGTTGCTGAGGAATTGAATGAATATATGGAATCTTGTAATGGTTTTTATTTTGACTAAGCTTTTGAGATTCCAAACTTTCTTTTACTTTAACTTGTTTGCTCGGCAGTCATATGGTGATTTTTGTTTTATGATTAATTTGAGATCTGGCATTTGATTTGGAACTGATGAGTTCTTTTTATTTTTTTATTTTTTTTTTGTTAACAGCCTCTCAGACTTGAAATAAAGGTATTATTATCCATTCTCTTTAATTTGGTTTCATGTTGTGGAGCAGATCTCATTACTGTTTATGGGAGTTTCTAACTCTTTTCTGTGATATTCTTGTTTGGCATCTGAATCAGAGGAAACTTGCTCAAAGATCAGAGAGAGTAAAATCTGTGGATCTACATCCAACTGAACCATGGTAAATTTTCTGTGGTTTTGTAGGGGTTGTTTACTTAAATTTTCTGTTATTTAAGAGCATATAAAATGTGATGTACTGGATGCAAAAAGTTGGGGAGAGAAATTTTGTGAAGGTATTTAGTGTTGACTGCAATTTGCTATGATTGTTACTACAGGATTCTAGTCAGTTTGTATTCAGGGACGGTATGCATCTGGAACTACCAGTCACAGGTATGCAAATGTAACTATAATAGTTGGAAAGTAAAAAAGGGAACTTGTGCTAGTACATTGCCATAGTTTTGCATGATTTGTTCATGCACTGTTTGCATTGCTATAATAAGAAAATTGCAAATTAGTTTGAAACCCTGGATCAAAATTATCAATTTTCATGAATTTTTTCATTACGAATACATCTTACTTGTGAGGTGATGTGAGAAGTGACTTCAATGTACATGAGCATGAATGTTGTCTGAAGAGCAGTGTTGCTATATGAGAGTGGATATATCTAGTCTCTTCTTTACTTATTCCAAGGAAGAGAAGTTAAGAAGAAAACATGTAACTGTAGTTCAATGAGCTGCAGCATGTTGCAGGTTTGGGTATGAAAGCAATATTCTATTTGAGTCGAGACAAACGACTGTCTGATTAAGTTTAACCCTTCAGTCACATGTGAAGTTGTTTGGTATTTGATTACACCATGGTGATGAATCAACTGTGGTGATAAATTAGAAATTTAATTACACCATAACAGAAATGATAGTTTATAGTTTCGTAATGCTTGGCAAACAAGTATCCTTTAGAAATGCCTAAATTTGGTTCCTATTTGAATTTGTCTTCTATGATTTGGGTACATGATTGACAAGTTAGGTTGTTGAAAATCTGAAGGCTTTTAATGGCACTACCATGTGGTTTTAGCTTTCCACTTGGTATTTGAGTTGCTCACTCCCACAAGGTTGTGATTGTAGATGATGAAATGAAAGAGCTAAAAGTGAAATATCTTTTTTTTTTCTCTCTCTCTGGACTTATAAGTTCTGAAACTTCAACAAAATCATTTCTGCTATATACCAAGAAGTTTGTCGGAGGAATATTCTCAGATGGAATAAGTAATATTAATAGTTTCTCTGCGATTTCAGGGTTATTTTTCATTAAAACCTTTTGGAGATGTTAAATGTCTTTCTTTGTTCTTTATTTAGCTGATATCAATAACTTTAATTAAATAATAATATCTTCATTTATTCTTCATGTCTGATATTAATGGCTTAATTTCTTTATGTAAAATTTATGAAGAATTCTTATTCTATTTTTTCTCAAGATTTTTTGTTATACTTCTAATGTAAATCTCCTTGATCCTCCTCCAGACCATGGCAAAATCTTTTGAGGTCACCGAGTTACCAGGTATAGATATACTATTCCATTTGTCTATGAGGTCATGATAAACATATTTTTTTCCTTAAAAAAAATTATTTTTTCATTTTTCTTCTTGGTAAAATATTTGCCATGCTATCCGTTTTACAGTTAGGTCAGCAAAGTTTATTGCACGAAAACAGTGGGTTGTTGCTGGAGCTGATGACATGTTTATTCGTGTGTACAACTACAATACGATGGATAAGATTAAAGTGTTTGAGGCACATACAGATTACATTAGATGTGTGGCTGTCCATCCTACTCTTCCATATGTGCTGTCATCATCTGATGATATGCTCATAAAACTTTGGGATTGGGAGAAGGGTTGGGTCTGTACTCAGATTTTTGAGGGACATTCCCATTATGTGATGCAAGTAACATTTAATCCAAAAGACACAAATACTTTTGCAAGTGCATCC
>CANXYC012525015.1:0-57052 GCA_948193065.1 Aleurites moluccanus | reverse complement strand
CTGTTCTTAGCTCGGTTTAGAATATTCCAAAATTCATGCCGTTGTAATCTGACCAAATTTAAAGAATATATTTAAAAAATAATAATTATCAACTTACACCAAAGTTTACATAAATACTAGTAATTTTTTTTTAATAAAAATGGGTATTAACTCCCATTATTTAATTATTTTATTTTTAAAAAAAAAAAAAAAAAAATCCAAAAATAAAAAAAAAAAAAAAAAAAAAAAAAAAAGGAAAGTAAAGAATGGGTTCATGAAGTGGGAATTAATGAATTAAAAGTATGATTCTTTACAACTTTGATAAAATTTTGGGTAGGGAGGGTAGTAATAGTAATGGATACATATATAAAGAAATGAAAGGATACAATTTCTTCACAACAACTTCCATTTCTATATTTATGGAGAAAAATTAATAGTTTTTCTTCCACACACTCTTTCTTTTTATATATTGTTTAATATTTTGTGGATTTAGTCAAGGATAACATTTATTGTGCCCTTGGAAAATAATAAATCCAATAGCCAATAGCAGTGGATGATAGATTAGTGACTGAGATAGAAATTTTTTTTAAGCGCATTAATTTTTTTATATTATAATTTATATCAAAGTAATTAATTCTATATATTCTAAAAGAAATTAGGACTAAATATAAAAATATAATCAAAATTTTAATATTTTGAAAATTAATTAAGAGATATAGCACCTCCTGATCATTTGATTTGTGTCTCACATTGTGATAGATCATCCCAATATGCCAATGTGCCTTGTATAACATTTTCAACAGGGTTAATTATGATTTTTTTTTTATAAAATGATGTATTATCACTTGAAATGGTAATATTATAATAAAATATAATTTTATTATTTTTTTTATTTAATTTTTTTTATTTTTTTAATATAATTATATTTTATCAGAATAATTATTTCCAACGAGTATTCTAAAATCACTCGTTAAAAAAATTATTTTTTTAAAAATTATGGATTATTATGGTCGATTCTTTTCATTACATAGAATAAAAACAGGACATAAACAAACAAATGTAATATGTACGTCATTCTCCTTTCAATGATTAAGCGCAAGAAATTTTTTTTTATGAACAAAAAAGAAAAATTCCTTGACCATAATTAAGCTGAATTGAAAGGTAAATTTGAATTAATTAATTATATTATCTAATTTTTTGATTTTTTATTTCTCACATCATGACTTGTATGTCTCTCTCTATATATAGAGGGTAGAGAGCAGTCTTGGGCAGCAAATAAAATATGGTAATTCAAAGCTATTCTTTGTTAGGCCCAAGTCTCCTAATATTCCTTCTTGGCTCAGTAACTAGTAGTATAGCAACTACTACAATACTGTACGACACCGTTTCACTTAATCGGAGCAGTTTTCCGGCAGGTTTCCTTTTTGGGACAGCATCATCATCTTACCAGGTTAGTTTTGACCGTTTTCAGTTACGGTGAAACCATAGTATTATGTACTAAAACTTGGATCCTGTTTCTGTGTTCATTTTAACTTCTCACTCTCAGTATGAAGGTGCAGCAAATCAAGGTGGCAGAGGACCAAGTATATGGGATACTTACACTCATAAATATCCTGGTCTTCTCTTCTCTCTAACTATAAATTACCCTTATCGAGTTAAATTGTTCATTTTTATGAATTAGGATTCTACTGGGATTCCAACTTTCAATCCTTAATTTTAGACTTTGGGTAGTATTAGAAAAATAACATATGAGTATAAGAAAGGTATTTCTATTTTTTACACTGGATAAAATAAGTATATTCATAATAAAATTATAAAATATTAATCTATAATGGGTTTGATATATTAAAAAATAGTTAAAATTTTCTTACATATATGTATGTTCTTTCTTTTTCTTGAATCAATTTACATGAGCTTAAAAAGATTTTCATTTTTACTGAGTGGTTTATGTTCAAATTTCATTGGGTGGAATAGAGGAGAAAAGCATTATACGTAAGTAATCTTATTTACGAAGTGGATACTTTATTTTTAATAAAATTAAGAAGATGAACTTAATATAATACATAAAAATTGATCCGTAATATTATATTATTATTGTTAAAAACATCATTAAATTAAATTAAAATATAATATATAATCGAATAATAACCATGAAAAATATGATAACATTTCCTTGTTGAGTATCAATAAAAAGAAAGTCACACAAAGTGATTTATGATCATCTAATCAATTATAATGTCCGCCATGTGCCTCTGAATAGAATATATGTTTCAAATTATAAGACCATCGTTGATTTTGTATTCTTTTGATGTATATTTTATTGCAAATTGTTTGAAGGGGAAAGAAAAAGAAAAGTCTATCATTGTCCAATGCCTAGTATTTAAAAAAAAAAAAAAAAGTCAATGCTAAGACTTTATAATAATTAATTATTGAATCATTGTAAATACAGTTTAAAATTAATTGCCCACTTAAGAGAAATTGCAACCGGCTGCCGGCTGCCCATGGTTTGGGTAGAAATATCTTTGTTATCCATTCACTTACAAGTGATGTTTAATCACAACTCATTTCTATATTATATTTGTTTAATACTGTTTTATTTTAATCAATATGTTTTAAGGATATTAGTTAAAAGAAATCTTAAGTATTCGTTAATTATGTTTAATTAAAATTTTCATGAAAAATTAATAGTGGTGAATGGTCAACAGAGAAGATAAAGGATGGTAGCGATGGAGACGTGGCTATTGACGCATATCATCGATACAAGGTAACATTTAGGAAAAGGAATAATAATTTTCTTAATTTTTAATTGATAATTTTATGAATGTTATAAATTGCAGGAGGATGTGGGGATTATGAAAGAGATGGGCCTAGATGCTTACAGATTTTCAATTTCATGGTCTAGAATACTACCAAGTAAGATAGAATATTTTATATTGGATATTGCTACTTGCATATATCATAGTTTGACTAGTATGCTTAAACAAATTAAATATTAATTACTCATCTATATTTTAACTTTCTACTATATATATATATATTTGTTCATATCACTACCAGAGATGTCTTAGCTAAAAAAAAAAATTATTAACTGGTAGAAAAAATTTTCATTTGAATTAAATTCAGTTTTTTATATAAAAAAAATAAAAATTGGGTTCATCCAAACTCAATTTCTTGTACATAAAATTTTTATCGATCCATCTAAAATTAATTATCTGATTTCGTCTTCCTATCTTTTATAGTTTTAAGGAACTATAAATTGCTATTATTAATAATGAAAATGGAAAAAGTTGAATAGTATTATTGCTGATTTTGAGATTTTAATTGAATAAATTAAATGCTTATTTCAGAAGGGAAGATAAGTGGGGGCGTGAATAAAGAAGGAATCAAATACTACAACAACCTCATCGATGAACTTCTAGTCAAAGGTTATTTATGATTGAATCTTATAATTAATTAATTATAATTAATCTGATACGTATCTTTATTATATATATGCCATGTGAAGGAATTCAACCCTTTATCACTCTCTTTCACTGGGACCTTCCTCAATCCTTGGAAGATGAATATGGTGGTTTTCTTAGTCCTAAGATTGTGTAAGTTAATCAAGATTTTCTTAATTCACTCATTTTCTTCAATAAATTAAACTAACTAATTTAATTTAGAATTGTTGAGATTAAATAAATTGAATGAATATCAATTAGGAATGATTTTAAAGAGTATGCGGGTATATGTTTCGACAATTTTGGAGATCGAGTGAAGCATTGGATAACATTCAACGAACCATTTTCATATAGCAGTGGAGGATATGCGGTAGGGTTCTTAGCACCAGGTCGATGTTCAGATTGGCAACGATTGAATTGTACAGGTGGTGATTCTGCAACTGAGCCTTATATTACAGCACATAATCAGCTTCTAGCACATGTTGCTGCTGTTAATTTGTACAAATCTAAGTATCAGGTAATTAATTGGTTAATATTCAACTTGAAATCACAAATAGAATTAATGATATAAGTAGATGATTAACCAAAAATGCATATGCAGGAAAATCAGAAAGGCAAGATAGGGATTACCCTAGTGTCTAATTGGATTGTACCCTTCTCAAAAGCCAAGCATGACCAAAATGCAGCAAAACGAGCCCTAGATTTCATGTTTGGCTGGTACGTTACTGTAATATATAAACTTATAAGAGAAATTATTAAATATGATAAAAATATGCTTATTCTTTTCACATAAAATATAATTAAATTTATAATTTCTCAACTTATAATAAAGTGATTTGAGAATATTTTATTATAGTATATTTAATTTATACTATCAATAATCTAAGTTCATGATTTAATGATATAAATCATAACCTTTGGTGGCAATATTATTATTAATGTATTGTAGGTTTATGGACCCAATAACAAATGGTGATTATCCACACACACTAAAGTCTCTAGTTGGGAAAAGATTACCAAAATTTTCGGAGGAGCAATCAAAAATGCTAAAAGGGTCATTTGATTTTCTTGGATTGAACTATTATACTGCTAGTTATGCAGTCTCTGTCCCTTCTTCTAATGCCATTAATGCTAGCTACGTAACGGACTCTCATGCTAATCTTACATGTAAGCACATTAATTTCTTTTCTTTTCTTGCCTAATTTTATATGGTTCAACATTAACATTTAACAGTATCCCTTTGATTTATTTATCTTTTTTATTGCAGTTGAGCGTCATGGAATTCCTATTGGTCCTAAGGTGTCCATTAACTAAATAAATCCTTAATTTGTTGTTCTTTATTAAAACGCAACCATCTTTTTTCATGTTCTTTATATATATACATATACATGTATATCTTACCCTTTTAAAAAAAAATTGAAAATATTGTAGGCAGCTTCAGATTGGCTATATGTATATCCAAGAGGAATTCGAGATCTTTTGCTCTACTTAAAAAAGAAGTACAATAATCCACTTATTTACATAACTGAAAATGGTAATTAATTAACTTGTATATATAGAGCACAATTCCATAATAGTAATAATTATTATATTAACCCAATTGACATATATATACTAATTATTAATTAGGTGTGGATGAGTTTAATAATGGGTCATTAACACTAGAGGAAGCGCTTGTTGATAATATGAGGATTGATTACTATTATCGCCATCTTTCTTTCCTTAAAAGAGCAATCAAGTAAGAAATATCTCTCTTTCTTAATTTTCATAGCAATAAGTTAATAATTAAATATAATATAAATTATAAGATGTTTAATTAACATTAGTTTCTTGATTTGGTATACACAGGGACGGTGTGAATGTGAAGGGATACTTTGCATGGTCATTATTGGATAACTTTGAATGGGTTGTAGGTTATACCGTGCGTTTTGGCATCAATTATGTGGATTATAAAGACGGATTAAAAAGATATCCCAAACTTTCTGCTCGATGGTTCAAAAAATTCCTCAAGAAATAAACACGATTAGTGTATAATGTCATGAAGCTAATTGCAAAGATATTATTGCAAAATTTTGTTATCTTTCAATAATTAACTAAAGAGGATATATTCTCTAATCATATGTTCTTCAATTAAATAATCTACAAGTTATATATATACACTTACGTACAATTAACTAATTTTTCTCAGTTTTTTAAATTAATTATACAACTCTAAAAAATCAACTTGTATCTACCCACCGTTATTAAACCTTTATTTTATCACTTTGTTCCACTGGGATCTTCCTCAAGCCTTAGAAGAGGAGTATTGTGGGTTTTTGAATCCTCGCATTGTGTAAGTATTAATGAATGAATTTTATTGAGAAATATTAATTAATTAAGTGAATACTAAACTGAAATTAATTAATTATATACTATAATGCAGGGATGATTTTAGAGATTTTGCAGAGACTTGTTTTAAAGAATTAGGAGATAAAGAGTAAAAACACTGGATAACATTAAATAAACCATTTTCATTTAGTGTAGCTGGTTATGCATTAGGCCTTTTAGCACATACTTCCCCACAAGTCAAATTGCTCAACTCAAGATCCTGCTATTCTGCCTTATGCGGTCTTACAGTACCAGATTCTTGCTCATGCTGCTGCTGTTAATTTGTACAAAACCAACTATCTGGTTCCACTTCCACCAATATATATAGACATTTTCACAATAAAACTTAATTATCTAATTAGTTATTTATAGTGCCCAAATTATGCTACATAATTAGATTTGTTCGTGCATCAAGCCTGACAATTGACCACATTGTCTTTCTACAGGCAGTTCAGAAAGACACTATAGGAATTACATTAGTGAGTCCATCGATGGTGCCTTCCTCCAATGCAATGCATAACAAAAATGCTGCAAAAAGGGCACTTGATTTCTACTTGGGATGGTAAAAATTATCAAATTTATTTAGATAATTATGTCTTACTTACAATTAGAAGCTTCATTAAGGTAATAACCATGAGTTGTGTGACAGGTTTATGGACCCATTGAAAAATGGTGATTATCCAAATGTAATGAAATTTTTAGTGCGAAATCGCTTGCTCAAATTCTCGAAAGAGGATTCAAAGATAGTTATAGGATCTTGTGATTTTTTATCAGATTAAATTATTATATAACTTTAAAGAGTGTTAAAAACCTTATCTATATTATATTCTCTTTACTTTTTTCATATTAGTAAGACATATGATATGATTTAAAATTAATAAAAATTAAAAAAATTAAAAAAATTTAATAATAATATTATTATATTAGTCAACTTTTAAGATAGTTTTATTTTTATACATTTAAACCCTACCAAAAAAAATGCTTTTATTATATTATAATTAGTGATAAATTCATGAATTCTTTTTAATCAATGTAAATAAAATATATACGCAAATAAGTAGATAAAAACAGAGATAAATTTATTGATATTGATAATATTATATATATGTATATAAAAGAAAAATAAATATATTAAATATATTTTTTTTTATAAATTAAATTAAAATTTTTAAAATAAAAAAAGAGACGCTGAAGATAAAACTAATCACCTGTTATTATTTTATAAAATATAATTAGTAGGTATAACCCAATAATTATATTAAAGAGCATTTTACTAGAATATTATGAACAAAGTCTTAAAAGACAAAGGGCGAAATTTACAAAAGAAAAGAAAAGAAATTTAGTTGACAATAGCTTTTTTTTATCATTAAAATAATAAAATTTAACTCAATTTTAATTAAATTTATTTATTATAATTTTAATAAAATTAAATATATAATAACTAAATAAAAAAATTCTTTTTCATTTGAGAAACCTTAAAAAATTTTGTAAAAAACATTTTTAGTCTAAAAAAATATAAAGTAAAATCCAAAGAATTAGAATAAATTCTTTTGTTGCCTGAAGCTTTGAAGGTACGATTTTTAATTTTTTATCTCTGTTTAATTTTAGTTCACGAGGCACTATTACTATCTTGAAAATTGACTAATATAATAATAATAATAATAATAATAATAATAATGTCATTAAATTTTTTTTAATTTTTTTAATTTTTATTAATTTTAAATTATATTACATGTTTTAATAATATTTTATTAATATAAAAAAGATAAAGAAAATGCAATAATTCTTAGTACTCCCCTGTACTGCTTTTTATACAGCATATGCCCATGAATTTAGGAATGGAAACGAAAGAGTATTGACAGACTCTCGTTAACCCTATAAGTACAGTAGTACACCACTAGTTCAACTCGTACAAGAATCATTTTTTTAACAGCAGTACCAGTAGCAGCAGCAGTACCAGTAGCAGTAGCAGTAGCAGCAGCAGTATTTTTTTTTTCCCCTTCAAATGGATATACTATATGGAACTCCCTGTCCTGTTACCCCTGGTTTAGAAAATGGTTTCAAAAGCAAATACGGGACAATGCCAGCTCCATTTCTATTCTTCAAGTTCTTGTTACTGTTTCTTTCATCAATAATACCTTCCAACTCCTTCAACCTACCTCTGAACTTCTCGAAAGCTGCCCTAATAATTGGATCATCAGCCCAAGATTGCTCTATTTCCTCTCCAAGATACTCTTCATCAGGGGAATGGTTCGATAACACATTCAGAACAGCCATTACTTTTGTTGCCTGAAGCTTTGAAGGGAAGGTAGCTAATAGTGCTGCCTCAGGTTTTCTCAAGAAAAGATCCCACTCTTCTTTTGTAGGATCTTCACTTGGCATTTTTATTCTTGCAATTGTAGGTCTATTAGGAAAATAACCTCCGAAAGCATATTGTCCAAAGTTTACTGCAGCATGGTGACCTGAGGCTACCCATGCTATAGTGGTGGCAATTTCAATTAGGTCCTGACGTGTTCTGAGCTCAGGCCACCATGGTTCATCCTTTTTGTCAGCATGTCCAACAGTTTGAATTTCTGTCCACCATGCATGCAGCTCTTCATCTGACACCACGAGGCTTGAATCCGGATAGTAGTGATTTACATAGTCAGTTACCCAACTTTTGATGGTGTCCCATAAAATTAGACCATCATTTGCAAAAGGGTAGTCTTCAATTGTAAGTTTAAGGCCATGAGGAGCTTTTTCATCTTGAACAGCCATGCCCCTAGCAATCACCAAAGGTCCAAAATCCAAAGAATTAGAATAAATTTTTCATATAGTTACCTCCAATCCAAAACTTCAAAAAAAAAAAAAAAAAAATAGTCCGTAAATTTCATCACAAGTAGATGAGTCATGAAACTAGTATATTGGAAGCAAAATTTTATACCACATAGGAACATGGTAATGAAGTTACCTGCTAATTAGGTCTTTGGGTAGTGCCTGATGATCAAACCTCCAAAACTTATCATAGGCAACAGAACTCAACTCCATAGAGTACTTGCCTGGAGAGAATGAGGACTCAATGATGCCATCTGCATTGATTAGGGATTCACGAGCCAGAGCATTGATTTCCATCGTATAGCGGAAATGAGGGTGTAATAGTCTATAAATTGGATGCATGACACTGAGTTGCCGATTGGTTGCAATTATATAAGGTTCTGTCACACAATGTGTTCTCAGCCTGAAAAATTTAAACAAATAAGCATTCTATATTTATTTGTTATTCTTGGTCCAATTGTCCATTAATTGTTAGGCTTGAAACCTAAAAAATAGAGTGATATCTACGAAATTGAGGAAATGGCACATACCAATGACTAACAAGTTGATGATAACCAGAGTCATGAGCAAGAACATGTGCTTTAGCTAGCCTCCAGAGCCAGCAACCTGTGGAATCCCAGCTGTGTGTGTACACTTGCTTCCACTGAGGCTTCCCATCCATGCGCGGGCGAGTCAGCTCAATAGCTATTGGCCTCAATGTGCCTTTGGGGGTTAGGAAGAACACTGTCCGTGACCCATATAACGTTGTGCCTTTAAGTTCCCTTACTTTGCTCACAAATGGTAACAGTAGATCATGATAATCTAAGATGAACAGCTTCTTTTGTTTTATGGCCTGAATACATCAAATACAATACACTTCGATTTTTTAGATTATGGTCATTATTCATTGTTATATATAAGATTACAGGATTATAGCAAGTTCCAGTACTATAAATAGATGCTAGTGTTTGGTTTACCTCGTGAACTTTAATAATCCCTCCAATTTCAGCCTCTATTATTTCTGTTGTAATTGCTGATTCTGGTGGTCCATATATCAAAGGGTCAAGATTACTCTTCAATGGCCATTCCTGCAAGATTTGCATGCATTATATATTAAGGGCAGCTTCAATTAAAAATGAAAAGCTATCAATGAATTTCACATTATATACTTGGGACTAATTGTATGCTGTATGGATTGAGCCCAGCAATAGTTTGCCGAGCAAATTCCTCATCCCTTAGCCAAAAGAATTTGTCTCCTAAAAATGAAAAATTCATTCATGAGCCAAGATATCAAGACATGCAAATTTCCCATTTGAAGCCTTAAAAATGAGCAGTAAATTCTCTCACTCTATGATGCTTGTGGGGTCTCAAAGCGCAACACATCTTTTCCATCAGTGATAACCTTGAAAAGCCTGGGCATAATTGTTTGCCAGAAACCCAGTCTTGAAAGAGGAGGCATAGGAATCCCTTCATTGAATAGAGAGTCTATAGCTTTAAAGTATGGAAATCCAAGTTCAGAATCAACTATAACATTTCCTAGTGATGGCACCAATGCATGAAACAGCGAGTACACAGTCTTTGTTGAGAATGTTAGATGCTTTACTTCTGAGAATGCTTCATCTCTAGGAACATAGAAATTCCTTTTCCTTTTCTCTGAAAGTGGATCTGAAAAATTCCAATTCTTTAATCTAGGATTGATTAAATTAATAATTGAAACTAAACTCTCCATTTCAGTTTTATTAACCTGTTTTGCATCGTGGCCGCCCAGTACGACACCGTCTAGGATAGGGACGTTGTTTGCCACCGAGAACTGGTCTTGCAAAGGCAGGGTCAGTATCAGGGTCGCCAAGATCATTATACACGTCATAATCGTATATTCTATCCCCAGTCTTTCGCTCTCCTTGCCCATTTCCTCGCAAAAGCACAAGCTCTTTCTCTCGCAGCCTCTTTATTCCGTTCGGTGTCTGTGATGGCAAGTAACACTACGCCAGAAAAACCACAACCAAACAACCAATAACTAGTTAAATCCAATAAATAAATTATGACGATCGACTACGACCAATATCACACAAAGTATAAATTTAGGTTTACCTTGTGGAAATTGTTATTTTGGGTTAGAAAAATTCAGATTGTAATCGATTTCTTCGTATTTTTCTTTTTTCAGACATAAATCAAAGAAATCTTTTTTTTTTTTTCTATAGAGATAAATTTGAAATTGAAATTCTTCGATTATCCACTTTAGCAGTAGGAAAGTTGTACTAATTGTGTAAAAGAAACGAAGGAACATTAAATTAGAGAAATAAAGAATAAAAAAAATAAAAATAAAAATTTTAATTTTAATTTTTTTTATGTTATTAGGATTTTTTATATGTAAAATAAAGGAAATAAAAAAAATATTATTCTAATTTTATAAAAAGAAGTAATAAAAGATAAAAATAATATTTTTATAATTTATAATTTTTATATTTTTAGCTTTTAATTTCCCTTCAAATTAGAGTGAAATTTTTTTTCTTTTAAAAACTTGAATGAGAAAATATAATTTTCACTCATTTTTTTTTTCCTTATTAACTAACTAAATAAAAGAAATTATATCTTCTTTTCTTCTTTTCTTTTATTTTCTCTTTATTTTCATCATAATAAATATAGCCTAAGTAGATACAGAGAGACAGACCTTATTGGTGAAGAAGACTCTTTTCTGGTCATTATGATACTTAGAGTGAACCCAAGAAGCACAAGTGAAATTAATAGGGCCATGGGGAAAGCCATCAAGCACTATATCTTGTAAGAACATCTCATTATGGTGCTCGTTTTCCAAAAAAATGGCACCAACATCTCCAAAATCCTCTGGAATCTTAAATTCTGCTTCATATTTTATATCTCCATTCTTTTCCCCTGTTCGGTGTGCAAACCCTTGAATTGTTTCCTTCTCTAGTTCCGTATCTTCACACAAAATATATTATAAGGAAATATCATTATAAGCTTTTGTTAATTTACAGCTGCCTCGTCCATGAAATATATATGTATTTGTTTCGATTTATACTAATTTTTACAAGTGATTCTAAATTATAAAATTAGAGTTTAAAGTACTATAGCAAATAATTCAAATAATCCATTTTAATAATAAATAAGCAATAATTTTTATACTTCTTATATTTTATTAAGTAATTTCTATAAGATAATTATGAATATATTATATCGAATTCAGTTCTATAAATAATTTTTTAATGATACAAAAATTTGTAATTTAATTTAAATTTATATTGTTATTCATATTTTGTAATAACTTTTGAATTTTTTAAGAGTTATACATTTAGAAACTATTACTTTAACAATAATATAAAAATCTCCATTTTTATTATACCAATCAATGTACAAAATTTATTGATTCTCTCAATACTATTAATATTTCCTATATGCAAATTTAAAATATTTAATAATGGCATATGTACATATTTATCTAAATTTATAACAATTATATTTATTCTTAAAATTTAATAACATGACAATCAAATTTTGTCACAATAATTTGACTTAGATTATAATTTATGTTTGTGACAATAAATATTATCAATAATTATTATTTGTGTGACAACAAATGAAATTGTCTTAACACTTAACCTTGATTATTCACATATTAATCTTTGTTAGTTATATATTTGTGACAATAAAATTATATAAATGACAAATCATATTATTTTTATGCCTTTTATAACGACAATGATTGTTACAAGTAATGTTTTATGTGACAATACATTTATTGTCACAAATTTAAATAATATTAGTGATAATAAAAATTGTTACAAATCACAATCACTTTTAGTCACGGAGTTATTAGTTATAATTAAGTGATAATATTTTATTACTATAAAAGCTTTTTATGTGACAACATTTAAACATTTGTGATAATTTTGATTATCAGAAAAAATATGATTTCTAGTAGTGGAATTGAAATTTAAAATATTTTTTTATTTTGTGATTCAATAATGATAAAATTTGTATGTAAAAAATGGGAAAGGTCAAATATATATATTTTTTAAATATATATGTTAAAAATTAAAAAAATAAAAAATAAATTGAGGGTTTGAGTTCCCCAACAAAAATAAAATACACTGGTATAATACTTAATAAATCCCTTCTTTAATTGTTTGAGTTAAATCAATCAATTTTTAGATCCAATTGAGAAAAGAAAAACATTCAAAAGCTAATAATACTATTAATTTACAAACTTGTCATGCATTTAAAAGAACTTAATAAACATTTTTCAGGAAACATAAGATAAAAATAAACAGCGTACTTACTGGGATCAAGGTGGGAACTAACAAGCTCTAACAGGAGTGTTTTGCCAAATAGGTCCTGAATATCATCGAGTCCTCTCTCTATTCCAATGCCTGTGAGTAACCCGCCAATTGTTTGTTTCACAGTAACAATAGCTTTTACTTTAATAGTCTGCTGTGGAACTTTTTCAATGTTATTGTTTGTGGTATCAGCAGCAGCAGCAGCTTCTGAACTAACAGCTCTAATATTATAGTAATTGTACTGCCTTGCTTTATTAACAAAGGGAGATATTTTCAAAGATTTGACAAGGAAACAAACTTTATTATGTTCGTGATTTCCTTTGACGAAAGGTTTTGGTAATAAGAATTGAGATCTTGTTGTTGTTGATTGTGTTTGGTGATGATGAAGCTGTGGCTTCAACATTTTCTTTTTCTGTTGCTAAGTGCAGGGGAAGATGAGTGAGTGGTTACAGAAATACTATGTGAATATTTATAAATTATATTTCATGAAAGCAATGGTATGTGATACAAATATCAGCATTCTATTGTCCATAATTATATTTCATGAAAGCAATGATACATGACAAAAATATTATCAATTTATTATTCAATTGAGAGTGTTTGAATTTATTTAAAATAAACATATAATAGCGTTTTAAAATTTAAAAAATATTAAATTAAATATTTATATAACTAATTCAAAATATCGTTTTGAAATTAAAAAAAAAAAAACATAATAACTTTTTTATTAAACAAATATTTTCAAAATTATTTTTCTATCTAAATACCCTCATATTTAATTAAAACATAGAATATATTATTTTCAGATAAGCAAAACAAAAATTAATTTGGGATAATCATTAAATTTTTGGTTTAGTTAGAGTTTATAGAGAATTAAATTTATAAAAAAAAAAGTTAAATTGGAATAACATGGATAATTATATTTTATTTAGGCCTTAGATTATTAAATTTTGAATTTCAAGTTTATTTAGAGTTTTTTTTTTTAAATATTATTGATACCCAAACTAATATTGAATTATTGATCGACTGACGGTAAGGACATCGTGACAGACACGTTTCCCTACAGTAACCAAACAAGCAAGTTAGCTACATTCAAATCAAGACTCACGAGCTTATTTCAATTATTAGACGTCTCTTCCAGTTTCCCATGGATGGATAAAAATGAGTGTTTGGCTCAACTATATTTGCATAGGGGAGTAGAGAGAAATCTGAAGAACCAAGTCGAGCCTCACTAATAGAAGCCCAAGCTAAATAGCCATAAGGTTAAAGTTGTCATTTCACAACCAAAATGCCCCATTCTAGCTGGTCAGCAAAGCTCCAAATCAAAATTATTTTCCTGTTTCAACTTTCTGGGTTTTTTTTTGTCAGTTGTGAATCATGCTTTCATCTGTCATACTTATATATTTCTTTTAGTATTTAGAAGAAAGATTTAATATTTTATCATTTATTTTCAAGTTATATCACATTTAAATTAAGAAGCATAAAAGTGAAACAATAATTTATTTATTTATTTCATTTTCACAGGAAACTGAAAGAAATGACCACAGGAGGAGGGAACAGAATAATTAATTAACTGAAATTGATTTTTTGGTATATGTATGGTTATTTATGTTAATTTTCAATATCACTTTCTATTTTATTTTTTATTATATTGTAAATAATTAAACTTTTTATTTTAAAAATTATACATATTTCAATAACACTCATTATTTCACTCTTTATTTCATTATTGAATTAATAAAACTATAAATATTTTATTATACTCTTTTCGTTTTAAAATAAATATTTTAATTATAAAATACATAAATATTAATAATTTTTTTTAACTATTTTAATATTTACTCTCTCTTAATTAAATATAATTATCTCTTTTATTATTTTAATATCTTTATATAATTATTTTCTTATTTTTCAAAAGATAATAAATATTTTTATTTTTTTAAATTTACATTAATTATATAAGACTAAATATATAAAGGTATTATTAAAATATTATTAGAAAATATAATTTAAATTAGAAAATAAAGTAATTAAATTATGATATATCAAAAAAAAATTAAGATATTTATTTTGAAACAGAGAAAATAGGAAAAAAAATATAAAAAAAAAGTGAAAAATAATTAAAAAATTAATAAAGAGTTTATAAGAAGTCAATTCTATAAGAAGTCAATTATCTTTTCTCATATTTAAAAAATAAAATAATAACTCCCTAAAATATTTGAAAAAAAAAAAAAAATTATATTAAATAAGATTTTTTATTACCCCCTATTTTAACTCCTATATATCCCATTAACGAGTCGCTTAGAAGGTTCCCATGCGAGTGTTCCATAAATTACATAATATGTTTTTTATTAACAAACTTTTTCTTTGGATGTGATATGTAAATGAATTATTTTATTATATTTTAGAGACTTTTATTTTTTGAACATCATATAAAATATAAATCAAATCAACACAGCTTAACAAGTAAAAACAAAAACGAGCCAGACACGTGTCATTAGGTCCTAATGATGCACACAGCAAAAAGACAAACAAGGCAACTGGGGTCCCTCAAAGGTTCAATCGGAGACTGATCCATCTTATAGTAGGGTCACGTGCCCCTTTATATTTATAAATTTTTAATAATCCCTCCATGCACATAATCTATTTTGTATTTCTAATTATAAATTACATAATAATTAATATTTTTTTTCTATTTAATTTTTTAATTCATTTATTATTTTAATTTTTCTTATTTTTTATCACATTTTATATTTTTTAATTACTATTTTTATTTTCAACACATTTTTACAAGCATATGCTTTGCTGCTTTCTGAGTATCATCGCCATGGACAACAAACGCAGGACTGTTAGGTTCTTTGCTGCTAAGCCTGGATTTTCTACATTTTTTTTTTTGTTTTATTTTATTTTTTAAAATTTTAATTTTAATAAATTAAAAAAAAAATTAAAATGATAAATATCAAAATTATTAATGACAATCAACTCAATTACCTTATACCCACAATCATATCTATATCGAATAACAACAATTCCAATAAATAAACCAGATCTAAAAATTAATTTATTTATGTGGAATATCTCTCTTCTCAATCTAATTGAGTCCTGGTGTAGAATCTTACCTACCAATCGGATCCTTATAAACTCCACACATCCCCGAAGCTCATTATGGGTTTTATTGATTCTAAAGAAGGGTCCTCGTGTTTTGAGTTAGAGATCAAAGGTTTTGGGGTTCTCGATTTTGTTTTAGTCAGAGTCTGCGAAACTACTTCATTTGCATGTTTGAGATATTATTAGGTAGAACTAAATTATCATCTCATCTTATTAATTGGCAATTTAGTTTTTCGATTAACCAATAGAAAAATAATAATTAATATTTTTAACAAATTATAAATGAAAAACAAGTCCTATAATAAATGTAGTTCCTTAAAATTGTTTAATATATTCCTTAATACTTACTTTCTCTTTTTTTTTTTTTTTTTTTTTTTTTACCCATGGTTTAAAATTTTATATATATATTAAAATATTTATTAATTAAATTCAAAATGACTTATTTATTTTTATATCCTTAATTTTATTTTAAATTAAATTATTATATTATAATTAAATGCTATAAGAAAAAAAAAGAAAAAAATAATAAATATTATTTTAAAAATTTAAAACGATAATTAAAAATAAAAATAGATAAATTTTTAAAATGATAAATAAAAAAAATGATGGGAGTATATAATTACATTAAATGCAAAATAAATTAAATACTACTATTTTCTTTCACAATCAATTTTTAATTTCTAAAAAATGATGGGAGTATATAATTACATTAAATGCAAAATAAATAAAATACTACTATTTTCTTTCACAATCAATTTTTAATTTCTACAAAATTAAATTATAAGAATTTATTATTTATTAAAAATATTTTTGTAACAAATATGATTTATACATAATTATATTATATTTATTTTTATTATATATATAACAAACATCAAATTATATATATATATATATATATATATATATATATATTTATATTAATTTTTTCAATTTAATCAATTTAACTTTAATTAAAATTTTAATTTTATAACCTTTTATTTTCATTGATTCTGGAATCAGTCTATCTTCTATTTTCATTGATACTTTAATCAGTCTACTCTAAAAATATTGGGAAAAACCAAGAATAGGAAGCCCCAGAAATGGAGTCGGAGTCCCGATGTCTTATCACCTTAATGGGCTCTCCTGTTTGGGTCACATGCATATGCTAATGTGTCAGGCCAGCTCAAACCCATTATGTTAGTCAGGGAAACTGACAAATTGTAAGCACGAAAAGTGGGCGTTTGGGTTCCGGGTGAGCCCCAAACTCCAATCCAATGTTCTGCAATAAGTTAATCTTTGATTTCTACTTTCTTTAAAGAGTAATTACGAATTTTTTTTTAATAGAGCATAAGCATTTCCTAGAAGTGGAGTGTAAGTGGGGGTGGTAAGGGTCTTGATGAGGTTATCCAAGATGAGTAAATTCTTGGTGTTGGTGTGGTTGTTGTTGGCCAAACTCAGGTTTATTCTTAATAGTCTAATTTTATCAATTAGAAAGATGAGAAACATAAAAATTTGAGTCTGGCATGAATCTTTGACCTTGATCAAAATATATTCTCACTTCTTCGCTACTATATTGTAATTTCAGTTCAATTGTTATCTTATATTTGCTTTATTCTTAAATGTCATAGCATGTTATTAAATCAATTTGTGCAGGTTGACATCCCAATGAAGCTGCTAAAGGTGACACAAGTTTTTTAGAGATACAAATTGAAGTCTAACATGCTAGTTTAGTCTCTTATAAAAGTCCGCATGATTCTAGGATTTCTGATTACTGAGAGTTCTCAAAGATATTTATAAAAATGAAAAAAGAAAAAGAAAACAATATGAATGTTTATACTATTACCACACATTTATGATTTACTTGATTATTGATACTCTTTTTGTCTTTTTATGTCTTTACTGTGAATTATACTAAAATCTCCTTTGTTTTGGCTTGCAACTTGGTCAATCTACAGAGAAACCAGCAGCAGCTTGTAAGTAGCATTTTTGTTTTATTCTCTCTCTGTCTCTCTCTCTCTCTATTTGAGTATTTGTCGGGATGATATGGTCAATTTCGATGACGTATAATGAGAACCATTCTATGAGTTAAAGGCTTATGAATTTAAACTTCGCAGTTAAAGAATATATTATGTAGAAACACTCTTCATATTGTTGAATCTAATTTATGCACTTACATTCTTTCTTTTAGATCAGTAGGAAATAAATTGAAAAAAAAAAAAAAAAGTAAAATGAACAACATTTTTATCCAGAACCTTTAGTTATAAGCCTGATACCTTGGCTTCTAATCTCTACCCAACACTTGATTATATGTAACATAGATTTGGAGAAATGACAGAGAATGAATTTGGAAAGAGGAATGCTGTGATAATAGTCTTTCCTCTAATGAAACCAAAGATTAGGACTCTAGATAACTCTTTTGTTATGAGAATGGTAAAAGGATGACAACACTTTATATATTTGAAAGAGATTGCTGTCCTGGGGTTGTAACTTTTTTACATGAACTTTAAAGACATATTGATTTTTCTTCCAAAGTCCCTAAAAAATATGGGAGAACAACGATTTCTTACAAATTCCTTGTATACGTGTGTGTGTGTGTGTATGGACACTTTATCTGGTTTGCACTGAAATTGGTTTTAATGATGCAGCTGTAAGAGAAATAGAAACTGCAGTGTCAAGTTACAAATCCATTTGAACAAGTCATAACACTGCTTCCGCATTTAGTGGTTAGAGTACTTGTGCCTCATCTGTTGTTTGGATTTGAATCATGTCAAAGTTCAGATTTCATTTGAGAAATTCAGATACGAATCTCTTGCTACTGAATGAAAAGATTGAAGAACTTTATACTATCGATAGAAATTCACTCTAAGAATAAGTGTTAATTAAAAAAAAAAAAAAGAAACAAATAAATAAGTTGATATATATCCGTTGAATCATCTCACTCTGTACATGACCCGCAATGAGTAACAGTTCCCTTTCCTTTAACCTGACTTGGTAACTATAATAATTACGACTAAGAAAACTGTATATTATTTTAGCAAGATGATGAGTCCCAATCGCAACTTAAAGAGCTTGCCTCCATAGACAGTGACATGATATATTGTAGCATGTTAATTGGCCATGCCCATTACCTTCCACCCATTTGTAAGATGTAACAATTCTTTAGAGACGATGTATTACCTCTCAAATTATTACAATTTCACAGCAAATTCTCAAAAGTGCAAGTTGCCAGACACCAATTTAAAATTAACTTTCTATTTGTCTTTCTTTAAGGAAAAGCACATCGAATTTACCCCTTCAAATGCTATCAATTTGGCCACATTTTAAATTCTTGACCATACTTAGTTGATTGGTAGACTGTTTCAAAACCAACTGCACCTAACACCATTTGTCTCCCATTATCTTTCTCAACTGCTAAATGAAAAAAAAGAAATGGACTTAACACGTTTGCATGTTCTTTCCAAACTATGAAGAAGGACATTTTGTATTGATGATTTTTGGGTCCGAGAAGTTAGCTGTTGTTTTCATGATTTCAACATACTTGGTCCCATCATCAAACCTATTTAATGTTCTTAAATTTTGTATTATTTATTCTCTGCTTTTAATTTTTTTTTTTTCATATTAAAAACTTTTTTACCGTAAAAATAAAATTAATAAGAAATTATGTAATGTATAAGTTACTAAAATGTTATATTAGTTTTAATAAAATTATACTGTAAGGATACAGAATTGAACATTTCATTTGTTTTATAACTTTAATAATTTTTATAATAAAAATTAGTTTAAATTTTTTAATATTTTTAAATTAAAGTGATAAAATTTTTCATCAATTTTAGTTTTTACCATAAAAAATCCTCAATATGAAAAAATAAAAATTTGATAAGTTAATGTGAATAAATAAAAATTTAAAAGCTTAATAAATAAAATATGATAAATAAAGAAGCATAAAAATGAATTTATCCGATTATTTATTTATTTATTTTAACGTCAACCTAAATAAAAGTACTTGTTGACAAAACAAATTCATTTTCCTCTTTTGTTTCATTTTACTCATTTCATATTTGAGGTACTTCATCATCATGGTGTTTTTGTATTCTTCTTCTTCTTTTTTTTTTTTTTTTTAACTTGTACATGTTTAATATAAATGATTTTTATAACATTTCATGATTTTTTTTTAAATTTTATATTTTTATATAAAATAAAATTTATTATACTCATAAAAATAAAGTTTTATAAATTTCAATATAATTAAATTAAAATATTTTTCCCATGAATTTTTTTTTTTCACCTTAACTCCGATAAATTGTTCAATTAGAATGTTATGTAAATTTGCACGCAATCCAGGTGCGCGTGGACTCGGTGGAGAAATGAAAAACAGGAACTGGGGACTACAGAGTGAAGTGAGAACGCCCGTACGGGTAAAATTAAGTAGGTTTGAAGTGTGGTTATTAAATTAAATTAATATTTTTTATTTAAAATTTTTTTAAATTAAATTAAATTATTATTATAATTAAATTATAAGTTTGTGATTTAATTTGATTATTTTTTTATTAATTTTAAATTAAATATTTTTTTTATAAATTATTATTATTTTATTATAAATTAAAAAAATTAATAAAACACTAATGATAAAAAAATATAAAAATAATTTAATATATAATATAAAATTTATTTATTTCTTTAATTAATATTCTAAATTTTATATTTTTTTGATAATTAAATTTTTTTATTTATTTTTAATTAATTTTTATAAATAATTTTTTTTAAAATTTTAAATTATTATTAGATTAAAAAAATAAATGATTATATATAAAATAAAATGAAATATATTTAATTATAATAATAATAATAAATAATATATATATATAATTAAAAAAAACTCATAAATTAAATTAAATAAAATAATTATAAAATTATTAATTTTAATTTAATTTAATAAATTTTACTTCTGTGTCCTAATGCCGGTAAGTGGTTGGGAATCGTACAACTCATCTTAGCAATAAACGTTACAACAGCCAGCCGTCAGGAAAATTATAGGAGCCAGCCATCTGAGCTGGACTGCACTATGTTAATGGGTTTGTCCTGATTCGGCCCATTCAAATTATTTGATAACTGTATAAATGGACTGAACTTAATCGTTCACTTAAATTGATATATTTTAATTTAATTATTTATATTATTTAATATAAAATATATTTTATTTTAATATTATGTTAATATTTATTAAAAAATATATTAAAAATAAAAATAATAATTAAAAAATATAGAATATAAAAAAATTAAAATAATAAAGAGAAATCAAAGTAATAAAAAAATTATAATAAAAAAAATTTATTTTTTTAATAATAATATATTTTATAATTAATATATTTATTATGAGATGAATGAAGTATTTATTTATTTTGATGGATAATTTGAAAGTGTTTGAATATATTTAAAATTAATATGAAATATTATTTTAAAATTTAAAAAATATTAAATAATTTTTTGAGTGTTTAAGTAATTAATTTAAAATGTTATTTTAAAATTTTAAAATAAAAAAAAATTAAAATAAATATAATAATTTTTTTTAAATGATAATTTTTACCTAAACATTCCCTTTATAAAATAATAGTTTCTTGCGTCTCTCCAAAGTTGAAGAAATAAAAGAGTTAAAAGACCCACTGCCCAAGTCCCAAACAAACCGACTAAGGTGGTCGCACGTGTGGCTCAGTTCCCTGAGTAAATAAATTAATAATCTAATGATATGATATTGAAAAAGAAAATATTAATTAAAACAAATGTAAGATCAAAATAGTAGTAAATAAAGGCTCTCTCTGTAAAAGAAAATTGGTACTGTTTCTGGTGGGTGATCATTCAGGTCTTCACATAGGTCACTCCACATGCTCATTTCTATATTACTTAACTATTCAAGCTCCCTTTTATTACCCACACTGCCCTTTTTCTCTTTTACCCAAAAAAAAAAGAAAAAAAATTGAAAGACTTTTCATTTTTGCACCTTGAAGAGCTTTTTCTCGTCTTCAACACTAGTGATTGAGGTACATTTTTAAGTTTCTTTTTTCTCTTGCAAATGCTATGTAAAGACTAAAGGGTACTGTTGCAACGTTCTTGGAATTTGGTTTTAGTAGTTGTTGAAACTTTGTTTGTTCACTCTTCGAAGTAAATGGAATACTTGCATTAAGGTGTTTCTTATAGCTCTCAAAAGTTGGGCTTACTTGAGCTGCTGTACTTACTTGAGTTACTTGTGTTTTAATTTATGATTGGTGTTTGTTTATTTATTTTACTAGATCTGTTGGTTCAGTGTTAGAAACTATACAATCATTACCATAGAGTCTATTCTGTTTGGTGACTCTGAAAATGTGCAAAAGAAAGAAACTTTTTTCCATTTTGGTTGTGTGTAGTATAAAATTATTTGGGTCCATATGGTTGAGCTTAATTATTAATGCTTGGCTTCGTTTGGTAGTTTTCTTTTATTATTTCTCACTTCTCACAGTTCAGAACTTCGTGTGGCGTCTCAGTGTCATTTTCTTGAATTTTCGTTCGTTTTCTCAGCTTCTAATTAAATAAAATGAGCAATAATGATAAATGTAGGGTTTTCTTGCTTTTCTTTTTTGCAGATACTTGTGCTTTCTGGTCAGCAGCTTTCACTGAAGTGCCTGGAGTTGCTCTGTTTACTGTGTTCTCAAAGATTTCTATGAAGATTATAGAATCCTTCATTTCCCATTTTAGTCCTTGTATGTGTTTATCGGTTATTAAAAATCTGAAACTGCAAGATTAGATACCTATATTTTTTGCTTCTGTGGTACAGTCACAATTGGACTTAGCTTTCCTTCTATTTCTATCTTCAAGTTTGCATACCCAAATTTATCCAAATTGCCTGGAAATAAGGAGAGTGTGAAGTCTTTGAAGCCTTCTCAATTCCTGAGATTGCAGTCTCATCCGTCAAGTGCATACCCTGCCTGTTCAAAATCTGAATTCCAAAAGCTCTTGTTTCTTTTAGCATATTGTGGCTCTTTAATTTCATTGGTCTAAATTAGAAAAATGCAGAAGCCTCCACAAGCTGTTGATTTTGCTCTAAAGGAAACCTCACCAAACATTGGTGCTGGAGCTGTCACAACTGATAAGCTTGCCTGCACCTATGACCTTGTTGAACAAATGCAATATCTTTATGTTCGTGTAGTGAAAGCCAAGGATTTGCCTGCTAAAGATGTTACTGTTAGTTGTGATCCTTATGTTGAGGTAAAGCTTGGAAACTATAAGGGAAAAACTAAGCATTTCGAGAAGAAGACAAACCCAGAGTGGAATCAAGTCTTTGCTTTCTCTAAAGAAAGAATTCAAGCTTCAATTTTGGAGGTTTCAGTGAAAGATAAGGATGTTGTTTTAGATGACTTGATTGGAAGGGTTTTATTTGAGCTCAGTGAAATCCCAAAACGTGTTCCACCTGATAGCCCTTTGGCACCGCAGTGGTATAGATTGGAAGACAGGAAGGGGGATAAAATTAAGAATGGAGAGCTGATGTTGGCTGTTTGGATGGGAACTCAGGCAGATGAGGCATTTCCTGATGCTTGGCATTCAGATGCAGCAGCTGTTGGTCCTGACGGGGTTGCAAACATCCGATCAAAGGTTTATCTTTCACCTAAACTTTGGTATGTTAGAGTCAATGTGATAGAAGCTCAGGACTTGGTGCCTGGTGACAAAAGTAGGTTCCCAGAAGCTTTTGTGAAGGTTACTCTGGGAAATCAAGCATTGAGAACTAGAATATCCCAAAGTAGGAGTATTCATCCAATGTGGAATGAAGACTTGATATTTGTAGTTGCTGAACCTTTTGAGGAGCCTTTGATTTTGACAGTGGAAGATAGGACAGGACCAAACAAAGATGAAATTTTGGGGAAGTGTGTGATCCCTTTACAACTAGTGCAGAGGAGGTTAGACCACAAGCCCGTTAATACCAGGTGGTATAATCTTGAAAAGCACGTGATTGCAGAAGCGGAACAAAAGGAGATCAAATTTGCCAGTAGGATCCATTTAAGAGTATGTTTGGATGGTGGTTATCATGTTTTGGATGAATCAACACACTATAGCAGTGACCTTAGGCCAACAGCAAAGCAGCTATGGAGGCCCAGCATTGGTGTTTTGGAACTGGGGATTCTAAGTGCTGTGGGGCTAATGCCTATGAAAACCAAGGATGGCCGCGGAACCACAGATGCCTATTGTGTAGCTAAATACGGGCAGAAATGGATCCGGACAAGGACAATTGTAGACAGCTTCACTCCAAAGTGGAATGAACAGTACACTTGGGAGGTTTTTGACCCATGTACTGTCATTACAATAGGGGTATTTGACAATGGTCATGTACATGGGGGAGGTGGAGGGGGAAAGGATTTGAGAATTGGGAAAGTTAGGATTCGGCTATCAACACTTGAAACTGATAGAGTTTACACACACTCATATCCTCTTATAGTATTACAACCATCAGGAGTGAAGAAGACAGGTGAAGTTCAATTAGCAGTGCGGTTCACATGCTCATCTTTGATTAATATGTTACATATGTATTCACATCCATTGTTGCCCAAAATGCACTACATTCATCCTTTATCTGTGATTCAACTTGATAGCTTGAGGAACCAGGCTACTCAAATTGTCTCCATGAGATTGAACCGAGCTGAGCCAGCTCTAAGGAAGGAGGTTGTAGAATATATGCTAGATGTGGATTCACATATGTGGAGTATGAGGAGAAGCAAAGCAAATTTTTTCAGAATTATGGGCGTTCTAAGGGGTTTGATTGCTGTTGGAAAATGGTTTGATCAAATATGCAATTGGAAGAACCCTCTTACAACCATTTTAATTCACATTCTTTTCATAATTTTAGTCCTTTACCCTGAGCTAATACTTCCAACAATTTTTCTCTACCTTTTCTTGATTGGCATTTGGAATTACCGGCGGAGGCCAAGACATCCTCCTCACATGGATACCAGACTATCTCATGCTGATGCTGCCCATCCTGATGAACTCGATGAAGAATTTGACACATTCCCAACTACCAAGTCATCAGATATGGTTAGAATGCGATATGATCGACTCAGAAGTATAGCGGGGAGGGTTCAGACTGTAGTGGGTGACTTGGCAACTCAAGGGGAAAGATTCCAATCTCTACTGAGTTGGAGAGATCCAAGAGCAACCGCTCTATTTGTAATATTCTGTCTGGTAGCTGCTGTAGTACTGTATGTTACTCCCTTCCAAGTTATAGCTCTTCTGACTGGCATTTATGTGTTAAGACATCCCCGATTTCGCCACAAGCTTCCTTCAGTACCTCTAAATTTCTTTAGAAGGTTGCCTGCAAGGTCTGATAGCATGATATAAATAAAAATGGTTAGTTGTGCTGATGTTGAAGCAAGGCAAAAGCTGCTGCAGGAACTAGAAAGGATTTGGTTGTGATATTTAAATGTCACTTTTTGCCTACTAGCATTGATAAAATTTCATTTCATAATAATGTAGCAGTTGATGTTTATTTAATTTCTATTCATTGCAATCAATTATGTGGGTATGTTGGTCTTAATCTGATCTATATGATTGTTTTGCTGCATTTACATCACTTGCAATCAATCATGTGCACATATACCTATATATCACGTGGAGTGCTTGCTGTCTCTGTCTTTTAATTTAATTTCTATTCAAAAGTGTCGTTTTGTTAAGAACACGTTGAGAATGGCCTGTCGTTTATACGTATTAGAACAAACGATCAGATCTAGCTGTCATCCAACGACCGATGCTTAGGATTGCGAACATTTTAAAAAAGGTATTTTTGCAAGTAAACGACGTCGTTGAAATTCACAAAAAAAAATATTATAGTAATTCATCCGCTGGTTCCATGAATGATGAAAAAAGCAAACCAAACTTCGAAAGAGTTTGATTTTCTGGTTTTTCATTATCAAATCTGGCAACCCAGTGAAGGTCGTTGAATCGATAATAAAAACAGAAGGAATAAATGTCCTTGATTGTTGACTGATGCTTTTCTGGTTAATCGAGGCTTTAATGGCTTCATGGAACACAATCTTGGAGGCTTTTTTTTTTTTTCTTCTTCTTCTTCTTCTTTTTTAATTTCTTTCATTTATTTTCAATTTCAATTTTATTTTATTTTATCAATTTTTTTTTTTTTATCAAATGGCGATTGACTGAAAATGCAGCCAAGTTGAACTGTCGTTCAATGTTATCAGTGATGGAAATAATGAATTATGTTGTGTTAGAAACTGCATATTCTCTACAATTGCATTAATGTTGATAAATATGTAGCCTTGAAAATAAATGGTTTCATATTATTATTTAAAAATTATTAATTTTTAAAAAATTAAATCACATTATTAAATTTTTATAAATTTTAATTAAAATTTATACACATTAATGGTATAATAAATGGGCTCATATATTTTATTTATATTAATATTTAAAATTATTATAAAATAATATTTAAATTTAATAAAATAATATAAGTAAAATATGGTAGTGGGATAATGGAAATTGTCTAAAATAATTTTTGAATTAAATATTATAAAATAATCATATAATTATAGTAATTAAATGTGTACATTATTATTATGATGGGTATGAAATCAAAATATTTTAAACATAAATTATGAGAAATTGTTTAATGAGGTAAAAAATTTTAAGATAAAATATTATTTAATTTTTAAAATTTTAAAAAATTAATATTTATATTTTTATATTTTTAAAAATTAAATATTAAGTCACTAAAATTTAATTTTATCAATAAATACTCCTTATTTATCATCAAATTTTCAAAATCTTTACCCTAAACTGACTCTTGCCCAAAATTCCAACAAACTCAGTACCACGAATCTTTTTTCCCTTGCCCAAAATCAAAACCCATAATTTTCCTTTCTCCTCACTGTGATTTTTCAAAACCCATAATTTTCCTTTCTCCTCGCTATGATTTTTCTTCACTTTCTTGCACAAGAACCCTCCATTTTCCCTCCATTTCCTCCAAAACAAACACTATCTCCATCCCTCTAAACCGTCGAATTTCTCCGGTCACCATCAGTCACACCACTCCCACGACAGTCTATCCGAGAGCCACTGTTGGACTCATCCACGCCTCTTCCAAAACCAAAAACTGGATCCTGTTCAACAGAAAGAAAAGAACTAGAATTTATAAAAACTTATAAAAGTTCAGGTGAAATTTCAAAACCTTTTGGAAGATCAGTAAAATGATTTGAAAACTTCAAAAAGAAATCTCTGGAAAACTTTTTTGCTGTACTTAAATTCTCAACTTTACCATGTTGAACCAATATGCTAAGAGCATGAACCCTATCATCTGTAGATTTCAGTTTTGGTGTCGAGATGTCAGCAACATCTTTTCAAACATCTGGCTCAGCTTTATTTTGAATTGATTAGTGTTTTAAAGAGTGAATTAGAGGAGCTAAAGGAGTTGAAGAATGAGAAAGAGAGGTTTTACGAATTAAAATTTAATGAAATTAAGGGATTTAGAGAAAATATGGAGAATTTTGTTCTGAAAATTCAAATCCAATTAAATGAGTTGAAGAACGAAGTGAATGAGGTAATAAATTTTTTCAGAATTAACAAGAACTTGTTATTGGAAGATTGATTCTACAATACAACGGTGATGATGAGCGAAGCGATTCAGTCGATAGTTGTAGGTCCTGCAACAAATAGGTATAAAGCTTTTATGACTTAATCAATGTTCGTTTACTAAGAAAAGAGATATTTAATATTAAAATATTATTTTCATGATTAATTAACTGTTTTTGATTGAAAATACAGACGAACAGATTAATTATTATGAAGAAAATAAACATGAAAAATTTAAGAGTTTTTTTTTTTAAATATAAGTAATCGTTAAATATTAAGAATTAAATAATATTTTATTCAAAATTTTAATACAAATTCAGTAATTCCCTCAAAAAATTAATAAAAAAAAAATTGATGTGTTGAGCAAAATACAAGGATATCCTTTTGTGTGTAGACGTGATAGCAGGTGATTCCGCCTCCCAAAATGGCAAACTTGGAGTGCACTTTCTCTCTCTAAGCAGAGTCACAAAATGATTTTCTCTGGTAGAAATTCATATTGCCTTTTCTGGGTTCTCCTCTTTTCTCTCTTGTATCGGTACAAATTGCAGAAATTCATATTGTCTTTTATGGGTTCTCCTCTAATCTCTCTTGTATCGGTACAAATTGCGGAAATTCATATTGTCTTTTAATTTTTCTATTACAAGGCCACGAGATTGAAATCCCAGTTGTAGGTTTTTATATGGCTGATTTGGAAGAGATTGGAGCTGATATCAGGTAAGACTTTCTGTTCGATTTTTATTGGAGTTTCATTTCTTCTTGTCAATACTCTTTCACAAAATTAAATTTCTGCTTGGATCATCTTAACAAGTTGTTAATTTGAGGACTGCAAAATAATAAACTGGGTGTTGTGTATAATTTTCTTTTGCTTCCATGTAAATATTTTTTTTGGGGAATACTATTAATATTAGCTAATTTAAGGGTACGAAGGGCGGATTTTTTTTTTCTTTTTTTTTTTAGTAGTGGAAGAGATTTTATCGGCTGTAATTTTTTGTAATTTTGAAATTTACGAAAACGAAAGAATTCGAAGTATTTGGTATTGAATTTTAGTTGTTTGGCTTTAAGGGACATTCTAATTCTAATGGACCTAAACTATTTGGCTTAATGAGAATGTGAAATGAATTTAAGTATCTGGCCATATGCGGATGTGAAATGGATACGAATCCTCTCCTTCTCCTACACCAATTAAATTTCAGTATTTCAGACATTTCACTGTTGTACCTTGAATTTGGATCACTTTCTGATGTTGGCTTACAGTTCCGACATTGAAGTCGATGACATAAGGTGTGACAATATTGCGGAGAAAGATGTTAGTGATGAAGAAATCGAAGCAGAAGACTTGGAGAGGCGAATGTGGAAAGATAGAATCAAGCTCAAAAGGATTAAGGAAAGACAGAAGAATGCAGCCCAACAAGCAGCAGAAAAGGAAAAGCCCAAGCAGACATCTGATCAAGCACGACGGAAGAAGATGTCAAGAGCCCAAGATGGAATTCTAAAGTACATGTTGAAACTGATGGAAGTATGCAAAGCACGTGGATTTGTGTATGGGATCATTCCTGAGAAAGGTAAACCAGTAAGTGGTGCATCTGATAACATTAGAGCTTGGTGGAAAGAAAAGGTAAAGTTTGATAAGAATGGACCTGCGGCTATTACGAAGTATGAAGCTGAATGTTTAGCAATGTGTGAAGCAGATAAAAGTCGAAATGGAAACTCTCTCAGTGTTCTTCAAGACCTGCAAGATGCAACTTTGGGTTCTCTCTTGTCGTCTTTAATGCAGCACTGTGATCCCCCTCAAAGGAAGTACCCTTTGGAGAAAGGAGTTCCACCGCCTTGGTGGCCAACTGGAAATGAAGAGTGGTGGGTAAAGTTAGGACTACCCCAGGGTCAGAGTCCTCCTTATAAGAAACCACACGATTTAAAGAAGATGTGGAAAGTTGGTGTATTAACTGATGTAATAAAGCACATGTCACCTGATATTGCAAAAATAAGGAGGCATGTCCGCCAGTCAAAATGCTTACAGGATAAGATGACTGCAAAGGAGAGTGCAATTTGGTTGAGTGTGTTGAGTCGAGAAGAATCTCTCATTCAGCAGCCTAGTAGTGATAATGGCAGTTCTGGCATAACTGAAATGCCTCAAGGTGGACGTAGTGAAAAGATGCAACCTGCCATTAGTAGCAACAGTGATTATGATGTCAATGCTGCAGATGATGGTATAGGATCTGTTTCATCTAAAGATAACAGAAGAAATGCTCCAATGGATGCAGAGCCATTAAACAGTGTTCAAATTGGCACCTTTCATCCTGCCGAGGATAAAGAGCAAGGAGAAAAGCAACGTCCAAAAAAAAGGCATCGTGGGAGACCAAGTCGTGATGATCAACTGTCTTCGAAGCATCCCAATGAGTGTTCACATGCTGAACAGAGAAATGTTTTGCCTGATATCAACCACACTGACAAATGGCCAGTGGAATATCAGATAATTAGCACTGGACAGAAAAATCAATTGATTCCTGATTCAAATCCTTTGAATAAAGGTTTTAAAGATGGATCCAATCTACCCCCATCTGCATTTAACTACTACCCTGACATTTCTGGTGCCAGTGGTAGTGCTATGGGGAACATGCATGTGGATGGAAGGTCCATGGTTTATCCAGGCATAGAAAATCCAGCATTGCACCATGGAGCTGCTTATAATGTCTATAATCCATCAGTTGACCATGGACCTGCTCATGATATGCAGCCGTCTCAAAGTCCTCGGACCAGGCCACCGGATAATGGAGGCCATATACCAGCACTAGAAAGGGATGAAAATGAGACTGTTGGAGGAGACTTACATAATTTTCTTAAGGATACATTTTCCGATGAACAAGATAGATTTTTTGGGTCTCCACTAAATAGCTTACCATTTGATTATAATGGACTCCCCAGTCCAATAGACTTAGACATTTTCCTTGATGACGATTTGATCCAATACTTCGGTGCATAGTTTTCAAAAATTGATATGTAAGATTAAAGATTGTAAGGGATACTTCTATCCAATCTGCAATCCAATTTCAGCGTCCATGTATAAGATTAAAGTCTTATCTTTATCTTTTCATGATTCAGGGACTGCTGACAATTCGGCAATTGGACTTGCTGCCATCGCAGTTGTCAATTTGTCATCATGTGTACATTTTGAAAATGCAAGTTATGAACTTAATTTTCACCTTTTCTTTTACATGACTCGTTTCTGTTATGAAAAAAAGAGCAGGATAAATAACTTTTACCTCTTCATAATTGGCCAGACTTTTCCTCAATTAGAATGACAATTAGAGGAATTGATGTAAATGAAACTGGATAAATGACAAAATTATGATATATTTCTCATTAATTTTGGACCAGACAACTGTTTTTGGGGATCTCTTGATTGCGTCTTTTCCTTTTGTGCCTGTATGCATTCATTCTTTGTGTTAATATGCTACTTTTTTGCATGATTTGTTGTATCAGCAAAATGTTTATATTGGTTCTACTCATAAGGCTGAACTGTGGTTGCTGTAAGGTATTGAATAGTTTGTCAGAAGTCATTGGTGCTTTTCTTTTTCTGATATTGAGCAAAACTTGGGAATTCAAAATATTGGTGTCCTTGTGAATAGGGGTGCTCATGATTTAGTTACCTGGACTGCGAGCCATCAAGCTAACTGAATTGATTGTAACAAGTAGATTGAGGATCCTGCACCTAACTGTCAATCTTGAAAAAAAAAAAGCGTCGATACCTTAATTAGCCATCTGGTTAGCCAAAAGATCAAAAGTCTATATATGTTAATTCTCTCTCTACCACCACCACTCTTGACCATCCCAATTTACAACACCAAGCACATCCTTGCATTACCATAAATTCAAATGGGACAAAATCATGAATGTTCTAAAAAGTCCCAGGTTATTCTACCAACTCCTCCAAATACTATCCCACAAAAATCAAATGCTTGTCACACTTGTGTTTCTCAGAGAGAAGATTGTATGAAAATATGATATGCAAAGCTGTTCGTCTCTTGCTTTCGTGTTCAAATTTGGATGGATATGTGAGGGGGAATATAGGTTATTTAGGTTAGATTATGGGTTTATTTGAGGGCTGGAATGAATAGAAATTTAGGCAGAAAATAGGACATGTACGGAACACGATTAAGGAGCAAGGTTAAACAAGAGGGGTTTTTGGCTGTTTGTATTGCAGTTTAGACACGCTGAATATTAACCATGAGCATGAAATAAGAAAGAGTTCATTAGGCATCACACTCAAGGTTCTCATCAGCATTACAGAGTCCAAAGAAATATGATAGCTAGAAATTTTATTAATTGAAAAAATGAAGGTAAGCTAAATAAATTTAGGCAGAAATTTTATTAATTGAAAAAATGAAGGTAAGCTATATAAATTTAGGCATTTATCGACTCAAAACTAATCCTAAACCTTCAAGACATTGCAGACCAAATCTTGTCCTAAATTGAGATAAATACTGGAAATTTGTCCTCTTTTAGGTGTATTATTTCCTCCAAGTATTAGGTCACACAATGTTCTTTCCTATTTTTGCATTTTAATTCTTCTTTCCTTGTTGGCACCCCGTTAGGTTCATCTTCACTGCTCAACTGAGCTTAGTTTTCTTCTTTAACTCTTCTAACCTATCTTGCTCTCTTTTATTGATATGATGCACTGTATTATGTTTACTTTTTCCTCTAAATTTGTTTACATGGAAAATTCTGATCGACGTATGCTATCTTTGTTCATCTTGAACGAGGACTTTCACCTGCATTTTGGAGAGTTAAAAATGGGAATGGAAGGTTTTTCCTTTATATATTTGTTTGGGTTGGGCATTTTATTTAAAAAGAAATTGAAACAAATGAACCTTGGTATTTGGTAATGGAAAGAATTCCTTTCTTATAAAGTGTTAAACACATTCATACTGCAACAGATGAATTATAATTTTAATTCCACTAAGGAGAAGTATTGTTGTTATTGGAAGTTTCTATTAAGTGAGCCTGCGGGTTTTGTAGATTTTGGATTTATTATGAACAGGAGCAGAATTGTGGAACTTGCACATAAAACCAGTTGCATGTCATGTTATAAATGATTTAAAATTAATGAGAGTGCCTTCAAGTTATTTTCACAATAGCATCCAAATGATGGTTGGAGAAATAAGAATACTGTCTAGTGCTTGGGTGCATTTTGTAGTGCTATCTAAATCTGACGTCGGCTAAGTTGGCATCTACTTAGTAGGTATTTGATAAAAAAAATTTATGGACCTGTTAGTTTTTTTATTTTAAACAATTATATTATACTCGTTTGATTCTAAACAGTATTTATAAATATTTAAATTTAAATTTTCTTTTGAAAAAATTCGTATTTATTTAAATAAAAAGATTATATTATCTTTTAAAAATAATATTTAAATAAAAAAATAAATATTAATATTTACCTTTAATGATCATTAAATATATTAATAGTTAACAATTAATAATAATTTTATCAAACACTTGCAATAATCAACTATTAAATAATAACCATCAGTTATCGATAACAATTAATAGCTAACAATCGCTACAAACAGTTAAATTGAACGGAGTCAAAGCAAAATTGTTAAGCAGTTTGGGGTTGCATGGCCCCAATCTCTTTTAAATTAATATTTATATATAAAATTTTTTAAAATATATCATATTAATCCTTTTAATACTTTAAAATATTATATTGGCCTCCTCAACTATTTTAAAATTAATTTTGATACTTGTATATTTTTAAAAATATATCGTATTAACCTTCCAAAATTTTAAAATTTTTATTTTAAACTATATATTTTTAAAATATATGTATTGGATCTTTTCAAATTTTTAAAATTTTATTTATTACATGATATATATAATAATATTTTCTTAAAATATATATAAATTGTTCTTAATTTTAAAATTTTATTTACTATTAATATATTATTATATTTATATATAAATAAATATATTATAATATAAAAATAATATTAAAAAATTTAAAATTTTTTATATTTAATCTTATAACGTTTAGTATTTTATTTTACGATTATTTTTGTCCCTTTAATTCTTGGAGTCTAGTTATGCTTCTTATCGGAGCCTTAAACCCTTATGATTAATATACTTCAAAAATGATGGTGACTGACTGGTGAGCAAGCTTGTGAAACATTATAATCTGCTGCCGCAATTATTATCCTGATTTTAACAATTAATTGACATACTTATTACTAAAAATAAAGGAATTTTAAATATCATCATATTATAATTCTAGTCGATTTAAATCAAATGATTAATTTAATAATATAAAATTTCATTGAATTTTTTAAGTAAAAATAATTTATAATAAAAAATTTTATATTTTAATTTTAATTTAAGTAAATTTTTTTCAATTAATATTAATCATATAATATAAATAATAATTAATATAATACTCAATACCATATAAAAACACCTCATAAATTATAAAATATAATAATAATAATAACTTAATCGGTTCAGTATCTCTCCCTTAATTTCTATGAGAAAACAACAATAATGGTAAAATACTAAAAATTGCGAAAAGGCACGAAAAATGAACACTTTAAATGGCACAGAAGTATATCCCCATCATAATCAATCATTTGAAGCCACATGTCAATCCAATTCTACGCCGCCACTCTCCGTACGAGGATGTCTGTCGTGACACGTGCCATCTGTAAAACCGTGAAATGGTGCCCAAGAGACAACTATACCCTTACTCATCACTACTATTTCAATTGTTCAACTTGTAGTTTAGCAATTCTATAAAGGTCAGATATGTCTTTTAAGTGCAAGAAAACCCACCCTCGTTTGCTCTGTTTCGGTATTCACAGAACATCCACGACTCGTCAGCGGCTGAACCGTCCTTATCTTCAATATTCACTCTGATCTCTCAAGCGCTATAAAAGCATTCAAAAAAGGGTTTTACTTGAATCTTTTTCTTTTTAGCTGCTTGTTGGGTTTAATAAAAATGGTGTTTGGAAAAGTTCTATCAAGCTTTTCAATCGTCATCGTCATTTTCATGGTGGTTTTTACATTGTTTGTCCATTCTTCTCGTACCCGTAAGTTCTTTCTCTGTCTTTCTCAAGTTTGGTTTTTTGCTCAACTTGTCTTAATATACAATGGCATGCTCAGGTTTACAGGGTGGCGCAGTACAAGATACAGCTATAGCTACTCAGGTATTGGAAAAGACTACCTTTATGTTTTTTTTTAATAAAAAAAAGGAAAATTAGAAATCGCTTTTTCCATTTTTTTTTTTGGGTTTCTTTTTTAGGGATTGATTGATTCCTGAAATGGTTACACTTTTCTGTTTGTTTAGATCTCTGATCAAGCTTTTAACTTTACTTTTCAAGTTTATCCCTTTAATAGGTTTCTGTGGTTCTTTTGTTTTGAATAGAATGTTGAAAGGCACATGGTTGAGAGTTTTGAAAAAAGTGTTACAGTTATAGTTGCAGAGGAGGAGGCAAGGGAAGTGCCGACTGGACCAGACCCTCTTCACCACAATAACAACCCTACAACAAGACCTTGACTACTTGTGTAAAAACTAATAAAACCCCCTCTTTTTTGCTGGATCTTCACAGTTATTAATGTGAGATTGTTCTCATCATGATATCTAGTTTTATTTATATCTCTGCCCTTTTCTGATATATTGACTCACTGTGTATATATAGTAGCTCATAGAGTGATTTAGGATAGCTCTTTTTTTTTTTTTTTTTAAATGTTTTGTTTATTTATTATATATATCATCAAGCTCTTTGATTAATTAGTTCATTGATTTTGATTCAATCTTGCGTCTTTTTCTAAAATAAAAAATTTACTAACTATAAGAAAATGAAGGGTACTAATAATCAAATTAACCTGACCATATATAAATTAATTCTCAGCATTTTATGAATAGTGCCTGTATGCTGTATGATGCACTTGGTATTCCTTGTGCTACACTGGACATAACAAGGCTATTTTACAAGTGAAAAAGAGCATAGGATCATATATATGTATATATATATTATAGTTTTAACTTCCCAGAGATATATATGCTGTCTTGTACAATAATGTTTCAGATCACAATCTTTCAAAACAAAAAACAATCAATAGGAATAAATTTATTTTTGGATAGATCGATATTTAAAACTTTTACATCTATATAATAAGACTATATAAAAAATTAAATTTTAAAGAAATATATAAATTTTTTTTAATAAATTTAAAAAATTTATTTTGAGTTGGACTACCTTCGACCTATAATGAAAATATATAAAATTCACAAATGCTAATTATATATATGTATATATATATATATATATATATTTGATTGATTAATTTGTAGATTTTAAACATGTTATCAATTTTTATATATTAAACATGTTATCAATTTTTTAAGATACAAGAAATAAATTTTATTGTCATTCTTCAAAATATTTCTTGAAAAAGAAATCACCATTAGATGGATTATATTCTGCAAAAAGAGGATACCAAATTAATTTCAATCACAAGTGAATTTACCATTTATTATTCTAAATAATATTTAAATTTTCAGAATAAAAAATATATATTTTTCTCTTTAATAAAATTTTAAATTTCTACTTGATCGATTTATTATTAGAAAAAAATCTCACATCAAATCATGATAATATATAAAAAATTAATAAATAGATGAATATTAAATTTAATATAAATTAATTAATTTTATATAAATAAATTCAAATATTCATTTAGTTATAAACTCATTTGTATACCAGCGAATAAACTTTAATATTTATTACATTATGCAAAAACTTACTCAAATTTTAAAGGCTACCTACCATATATATTGTGATTGATGTTAACTAATAAGGGCTAAACTTCTAAAGCCTCAATTTCTGTTGTAGCCTTGGAGGCCATTTTTATTGGTCCCTATCAATCACGTTACTGATTTTTCATCCACATAGTACATATTTATACCCTTTTTTAAAACTTTCTGCTTCAGTTAGTATTAGTTACTTCCTATATATCTTTTTTCACTTTAGTATCATTACTTTCTAATATCTCTTTCCTTTTCGTCATTGCTGTGTCTTAATTCTTATATCAATAATAATATAATATTTTCTCCATTTTAAAATAAACATCTTAATTATAAAATAAATAAATATTAAAAAAAAATTTAATTATTTTAATTTTTATTCTCTCATAATTAAGTATAATTATTTTTATATTTTTATTATAATTAAATATAATCATCTTTGGTTGTCTTATAGTGAAGTTGTGTTTGGGAGTTTGCTGCTGTTTTACTAGCTGTTGTCTTATAGTTTTTTTTTTGGAAGCTGATAGTTATAGGGAGTTTAAACATTTGCTGTTGTTTTGAAAAATTCTAATTAATTTTTTTTCATTAACTGATAGCTAATTGAAATTTAGGCTATATTATAATAATAACAAATTAATTTTAAATTAATTTTTATATAATTATAATAAAAAAATTTATTAAAATATTATAAATAATATTTATAAAAATTATTATATTTTTTTTAAAAAAAATATAGTTATATAATAAAATAATTAATTATAAATTTTTAACTTTTAATTTCATTATTTTTGGAATTGACATCACATTAGAAAAAAATAACTAAGATAATAATATATTAAAAAATATATATATTTAATATTTAAATTAATAAAATTTTATTAAATATTCACTATCAACTATTTGTTATTTTTCTCGGTTATCAACTATTACATCACTTAATCCAAAAGTTTCATTTATCCCCCGAGTTGCCCATCCTTATTAACAATATTGTTTTATTTATTATTATTATTATTTTAATATTAAAAAGGATAAAAATATATACTTATTATTATATTAAGCATATTTTACTCTCTCTTTTTTTTATTTTTTATTTAAAATTTTATATATATAATAAGACACTTATTAATTAAATTAAAATATTTTATTTAATTTTAATAAAATACTTATTAAAAAAAATTATTTTAAAAATTTAAAAAGATAATTAAAAATATAAAGGATAAAATTTTAAAATAATGAATAAAAAAAGGAAAGAGTATTTATTATTAATTAATGTCTCAGTTTATTTTATTTTTAATAACTAGAACTACAGGATTAGAGATGTATGGAACAGTGCAGAGAGAAGATCAAAACAAGAAAAATGTAGAGATGAAAATAAGAATACAAAACACAGAAAATTAAAATATCACAAAAAATATCTTAATAATAAATAAATAAATATCTCATTCACTTTTATTAACATCCCAATCATTAAACAAACCCACCGAATCATACAACCAAAAATATCCCTCTCATTCGATCTCTCTGTGCTCTGTTACCACCACCATTCACCGGAATCCATGTCTGCTGCCGCCGTCGCCGATCAATTCTCCACTCCAACTTTAGACGCCGAATCCCACACTCTTCTTCAATCCATCTCGTCCCATGGTGGCTACGCTTACGTCAGCATGGCTACTCTGGCCGCTTCTGGCGACTTCAGAGCGGCCGAGGCTGCGCGTGAGATGGCTTGGGAGCAGCTCCATTCTGGTCCCTGGCATTCCGTGCTCCCTGTCTGGCGCGACGCGTACTCAATGGCGTGTCTCCATGTCGCTAAGTTCCATTATCGAAATGGTGATTTCAAGGAGGCGCTTAGGGTTTTGGATATGGGATTGATCATGGGAGGGATGCTGCTGAGTAAGGATTTGGACTCGGCTGTTGAAATGATAACTGCGAAAGCGAGAGAAAATGAGGGCCAAAGACAGGGTTGTGACAAATCGGTGCATAAATTGGTTCAGGAAGCTGAGTTTGATAAGGCGGAGGTGAGGTTTGTCTCCAATTCTCTCTATATATTCGATGATTTATAATTATCTAATATTCGTGATAATGGTTCTAGAATTCTTAAAATTTTAACATTTTATAACTTTCTGATTATTTTATTTAGGAACCTATTACATAATTGCAACAGTGTAATTTATTCTTGTTCTTTCTTTTTTAAATTCAAATTTGTAGTTGCTTCGGATTTTACCTATCAAATCCTTATCTTGTAAGATTGTGGTCAAGAGATCTGCTCTTTCCTTGGAGGCATTTCTGCGTGAACATTTCTTATCTGGTTCTCCAGTTATAATTAGTGATTGTATGGCTCATTGGCCTGCCAGGACAAAGTGGAATGACATGGATTACCTAAAAAGGGTTGCTGGTGACCGCACTGTTCCAGTCGAGGTGATAACTGATTATTTTTCTATATCCAGCAATGAAATTGGAGTAAGAGTTTGCAATTTACTTTTACTTGGAATGAAATGACATTTTGGTAAAGTATATTATTAAATTATACTATAATAGAGCCTGTGCTATTTTAATTTATCACATAAAGCTTTTTCTTATCTTCATTGGTTTTCTTGCAAGACTTGTTATTTATGCATAATTATGTTAACGAGATTTATTCTTTTCTTGTTACCATCAAGGATGTGCTTAAGAAAACTAGATTTCAAAATTGAACAATTGAGTATTATATATCAAAGGTTCAAGCATATGAAGTAATAGGCTGTTCTCTGATTTAGGGATATAATCAACTATTTATCTGTTATGCTGTTCTAATGTCCTGTGTAATATAATCAACTACAAGTTACCATAAAACTGAATAACAGGACATTACCTTGGAGTTCTGTTAATTGAATATCAATAGTTTTATCCTTTTTCCATTGGCAAACTGTGGATTCATAATGCTAATCAAGCAATTGGCAGGAGGGCAATTTGCGACTACCATATTCAGATCTTGATTATACAATGCTTAAATATGCATCTATCTAAATACATTTATGTGTGCATATATGAGAGGGGTGGTGGTGTGGTGTACTGATGACTTTCTTTGTTATTCAATAAGGCATGGCTAGGAAATTTCTAAATTTATTGCAGGTAGGGAAAAACTATCTGTGCCATGATTGGAAGCAAGAACTTATAACATTTTCCCAGTTTCTTGAGAGGATACGGTCCAATGATTCCTCTTCTACTGTCCCCACCTATCTTGCTCAGCATCCATTGTTTGATCAGGTGTACTTTACTTTCTTTTATCTTTATCTATCCCCAAACTGTACAATATCGTAGATATACACATAAAAGTCTGCCAGCTATTCATGTTATATTTTGTATTCAAATTGCAGATAAATGAGCTGAGGAATGACATTTACATTCCTGACTACTGTTTTACTGGTGGTGGAGAGCTTAGGTCTCTCAATGCTTGGTTTGGCCCAGCTGGGACAGTTACTCCACTGCACCATGATCCTCACCATAATATACTTGCCCAGGTATTAAATATGTGCATAATGATACTGCATTCCAGCATATGCCTTTGACCATGGATCTTTTGCTAGACTTTGTCTCTCTTTTTTCTTGTTATTCTGCTCCTAGAATTTTATTCTTTTCCTCTCCTAGTTTTTGGGGTATTGTTGTGTTTTCAACTTTTCATGCATCTCCTCCTTGTTTGCACGTTTGGGATGTGTGGGTAATGCTCTTCTCCTTAAAAGTACCCTCTTCTTCTGAGTGGTATTTTTGTAAACATGAAATTGCTTTCATATGTGAAAATTTGTATTTCATTAATGCCAAATTGCTTTTGTACATGACAATCGACAACTCAAGTGGTAAATATCTGGTGCCAAATGGTTATTTCTTACTGTCAAGTGAGTGGAAAAGCAATTTCGAGGCATTGTGTGCATACATCCATTTTTCTGTGAAAATACTATGTTTTAGCTACCTTGGTAGGCACCTGATGTTTCTTATTTAAACTATGTATTAGTTGCGCTTTTAACTATTTAAACTCTAGCCTGAGGGTGTTATGGATTCTAATGGACCTAGTATGTAGCTAGCATTGTGTGTTTTGAGTTTGTATTTATTGTTTGTTGTGGAAATTTTAATTTGGATCTCCAGAGTAATAGCACATGTACAGAAATTCCATATTGGTGAGTTGTTTTTTGTGTGTATTATAAGTGGTATCTCGCGGTAATAGTCCTATCACACAAACACCACCTAATGCTTGTTGCAAGTTGAAAAGTATGTTACGATGCTTTCCCCTATTTTTAGTTTCAATTATATTTTCCTCTGAAATATTCTAGAGGAATGATAAATCAAGTTGTTACAATGGTTCTCATATTTTTAGAACTTGGCTATAACAAAGCCTGTCTACAAATTTCAAAGCTGAATCCATGATAGAGATGGTAATTCTGCTGGTTTGACAGAGATGTTAATGATGGTTTTCAACTCCCCCTCACTCCCATTTTCTCTCCTTGTAGTTTGAAGAGCATTGCTTTGAATAATTGATTAGTTTTCCATAAAGCATTATGGGCTTTGACTATTTTGCTGTGGCTTGCTTCTTTCAGTTTTGCTACTTTAACATGTTTATGTTTGTATGCATAAATTGTAAAAGGCAATTAGTAGAACGGGATAGATATATCAGAAAATTGTTCTGTTATGTTCAGGTTGTTGGCAAAAAGTATATTAGACTATACTCTGCTTCATTTTCAGAAGAACTTTACCCATACAGTGAAACTATGCTTTGTAATTCCAGTCAGGTACTTTCTTGAAACTTTCTTTCATTTTCTGAAACTATTATGTGAATTTTCCCTTTTTTTCCTTTTCATAAAAAATGATGTTGCTGAGTATATCACTAATAATTTATGCATGTAACACATGTAATATCTTTTGCTTCCCTCTCTCTCCGAGAATATTGATATCCTTTATATAGATAAGTTAGTGTTTTCTGGTATAAACTCTGGTTTTCGATATTCATGAATTATTTTTGAAGGTTGATCTGGATAACATAGACGAGAGAGAATTTCCAAAGGTTCATGACTTGGAATTTGTGGACTGCGTTTTAGAGGAAGGTGAAATGCTTTACATCCCACCAAAATGGTGGCATTATGTCCGATCTCTAACAACAAGTTTCTCGGTTAGTTTTTGGTGGAGCAACTCTGAAAGTTCTGCTGCGTCTTGAACTTTTGACGTGCGCAGTGTTTTCACCTTTTGATATTTGATTATTTTTTTTTATATGACTGGCATAGTGCCAGTGATATCAACTGGTTGTAGTTGTAAAATATTAACTGGAACATTCTTATACAGAAATATCAAAAGCAGTTCATCAATACAATGATAGTATGCGCATAGAGGGATCAATGATGCTGTGATGATAGCAAGTTTGCTAGTAGCAATATATTCTACAATATTTTGGTTTAGGAAAAACGAGAGTTGACCTTTCTAGTATGAACTATGAAATGTATTCCTCTGTCCTAGTCTTTAGATGATATGGATTGATTTTGTATCCTTCCTGATAATGGAGCTTGTTATTGGTTTCTCGGGTTGAACTAATTTCATTTTTTCATTTGGAATTTGGTTGCCACTGTTGTCCTTTTTTGACCGTAACAAAAAAAACCAAACCATACCCCACAGCTAATAAAATGCTTAAAAGCTCTGTCTTAATATATATATTTTAACCTTTATTATCCTTAAATTAAATATTATTTGTCCTTTTAAAGCACTAATCTCAATTTTCAGGACTTCAATATATATATATTGATTCCGCCCTAAAGTTAAACAATTCCATGGTCAAATCAAACTGGGAACTCTTATCCAATGAAACAACCTCTTTTATTTTAATTTTAATTTTCTATCTTATTATATATTTTATTTATAAAAAAAAAATAAGATAAAAGATAAAATATATAATAAAATAAAAAATTTAGATTATTTTTATTTATTTCATTTACTATATTTTACTATACTCTTTACATATTTATCTTAATTTTAATATTTATTATTTCCAAAACAGGAATTTCAGTTCTTGAATTTTGTAAATAACTTATAACTTGAATTCTTATTATAAAATTACGAATTTATCATATTTTAGTTTCTAAAATCAATTAAAATATTTTAATATCTTAAAATCCTTCAAAAGTTTATATTTTTTATTAATAAAGATTAAATTTATTAATTTTGAATTAATAAAAACTAAAATTAGAGCAGATCTTGAGAATTTGTTTATAATTAACCTGAATATAGAAGATAATTAGCTTAACAAAGAATCTCATAACCACTCTTTTTTTTTTTTTTTCTTGTCAGATTTATTTGTTTATTTTTTTTTTTTAATTCTTAGAGCAATTGTTTATTTGTAATTTGAATAATGAGAATTTGTGGCATGTGATACTCAGGCTTTAGCAGTTTAGCTCCACTATTAAGTAGCTTGATTATTATCTCCACTTGATTATGTGTGATTTATACATAAATAAACTATGGATTTACTTCTTTACATTTAATAATTTTTTCTGTTTTTCCTCAAAAAAAAAAAAAAATCTGTTTTATTATAAATAATATTTCTTGATGATTTTTTCTCTTTTCATTTTTTTTATTTATTTATTTTCCTTAATTGAAGGGGTAGCCAATGGTCAATAGTTTTGATAGAATCCAGCCAAAAAATTCACTCTCAATATAATCTTTAAGGTTTATTTAATTCAAAGTGCATACTACACACAAGGTTCACAGGACATCAACCTTGTCAGTGTACGTACCACATTAATGGAGAAAACGAAACACGTTTTCATAAAATAAAGTTCATTGCTTGCTTTCCTTTCCTTTTCATAATTCACAGGCAATCAAAGTGCAAAAGATTTCATCTGCCCACTACTTCTATTCATAATTTATATGTCTTCGGAATAGGTGATATTGGTTTGGTTTGATTAATTTAAAAATTTATTATTAAATTAAATTAATATTTTTAATTTAATTTTTTTTTTAAAATTAAATTAAATTATTATTATAATTAAATTATTAATTTTAATTTAATTTAATTTAATTTAAATATTTTTAATTTATCGATTTCAAAATAATTTTTTTTTTATAAATTGTCATTATTTTATTTTAAATTTAAGAAAAAATATATCGGTAATAAAAAAAAATTTAAAATAATTTAATATTATACAACCCAAAATTTATATTTTTTTTTCAAAAATTAAACTCTTTTTTATTTGTATTTAGTTAATGTTTGTGGATAGTATTTTTTTAAAATTTTAAATTAATATTAAGTTAAAAAAAATATAATTGTATATAAAATAAAATATATTTAATTATAATAATGATAAAAAATAATATATATATAATTTCGATTTGATTCAGTTTAAAAAAAAAAAAGACTCAAATGACAAACTAAATTAAATTTTTGATTTATTTTATTTTTAAACTAAATCAAACCAAACCAAATAAATTAAAAAATTATTAATTTTAATTTAATTTAATTAATTTAATTCGAATTGATTTTAATTTTATTTTATTTTTAAATTAAATCAAACTAAACCAAATAAATTAAAAAATTATTAATTTTAATTTAATTTAATTAATTTAATTCAAATTAATTTTAATTTAATTTAATCAATTTAATTCAATTTAATTAATTAAATGAATTTGATTTCACCAAAATATATGTGGTTCCATCCAACTCCTATTATGCTCTAACTCTCATTCTCATTTATTAGCTTATATAACTAGATTGGTTAACCCAGCTTAATTAGTGACAATTTCAGTAAAATTAGCATTAAATCTAAAGCACAAAAGATATTAAAAAAATGTGAAATCCTTGTACAAAGTTAATGCACCGCATGTGAATGTCTTCAAGACATTCACACCCAAGTAATGGTTGAAAAAAATCTTAGGTTCCTAATGGTCGAGTACTCGTAACTGAACGGAAAAAAAAAAAGCAGCAAAGGAAAAAATATATATATATATTCATACATTCTCATAGCAATCTGATAATTACTATGCTGAATAGTAAATCCACACTTCAAGTCTAACCATGATCTCATATTTTAATATTGTCAAAAGAAAAAGAAAGAAAGCTGCAAATATTATACTAGAAATAACTTCCTGATCACCTCAATTTTCTTCCTTCTCTGTCTTCTCTCTTGTTGAAATTGCCGCTTGGAAAAAATCATCCAAAGCTTTCAAAGACGACCCTTTCAAACCACCCTTATCTTCCATGGCATCTTTTATCATTTCTTTGACTTCACAAGCTTTCCGTCTTATTTCCTTTCCTTTCTCTGTGTCATCCATTAACAAATCAATTTTTGTTTTTATGTCTTCATACCTAACCTCACAAGTCTTCCCTCTAGCCGCTTCTACACAAACCCCTAACTCCTCTTCCAAGAACTTTACATTGAAAAATTGTTCACCTGCCATAGCCCATCCAATCAAGGGCACCCCACGACTTAGTGCTTCAAGAACAGAATTCCAGCCGCAATGACTCAAAAATGCACATGTTGATTTATGAGACAAAATTTCCACTTGGGGTGCCCATTTATGCACTAATAACCCTTTTCCTGATCCTTTTATTCTTTCTTCAAATCCAAGAGGCAACCATTCTTTGGCTGTGAATTCTGAGTTTATATCAAACCCAATTGGTGGCCTAACAACCCAGATAAAATTCTTACCACTTGCTTCCAAAGCCATAGCTAATTGCATCATCTGTGATGAAGATATTGTATTATGAGATCCGAATGACACGTACAGAACTGAATTTACAGGTTTCATATCTAGCCATTTCTTGCACGCATCTGGTGAAATTCCAGCTTCTTTACCAGCACGAGCTGCTCTGTTTTCCGTTGATAACAGAACAGGCCCAATTGCCCAAGTAGGCCGGCCTAATTTTCTCTTAAAATAAGACAAACCAATTTGATCAAACTCCTCCACCGTGTTAAACAAAATCCCATTAGAGTCAATCCATGGGGGTAGATTCATTCTTTGGAAAACAGACCAAGAATCATTCCCATCTGCCTCTAAAATACTCAATGGCAATTGGGTCAAATGAAGTTTCGAAACTTCCTTGAAATCTTCAAGCTCAAATTCATCCGATTTGGCATTCAAGTGAGGAAGACTTAACCAAACAGAGTAATAACAGGCCAAACCAAACCCACCAGCACCACTAAATACAGAATGAAAAACCCCAAGTTGTTTACAAACAGTAGCTGTCCATCCAAAAAAGATATCAGCAATTACACAAAGTGGAGGCTCACCTTCTTGCTCATAAGTAATATCCCGAATGATTTTCCTAAAGGCAGGTTCTAAAGAAGTGGAGGCATGGAGAAGACGGATGATTAGAGCGTAAGAAAGGACATCTGTGTTTTCATTGTCTGGAGGAAGACCATGATCAGAGCTATTGAAAGGAATTACAACAAGATTGATGGAGGAATTAGAAGGCAAAGATGATTTGAGTTTTTTGATGTTAAGAGGAGTGTTAACAAAGGTTATTTTGTAGTCTTTTCTTTGTTCAATGTGAAGGGCTAATGCCAGGAAAGGGATTATATGGCCTTGTGCCATGAATGGAAACAATACTACGTTTTCTTTTCTTGGTGCCATTTTTTTTTTTTCTATTTTCTTGATGGGTAGGTACCAGGATCAGGAGGAAGGAAGACGAAGAAAGAGAGAGATAATTTGCATAGCAGTTGGTTGAACAAAATGGCAGAGTAATATCTAAAAAAAGATAAGGGAAAGACTGGACTACAGCAGATTTAATAGGAAAAAACAATATTTTTCTTTTTCTTTTTCTTTTATATTCTATATTCGTAAAAAGATAGGAACGCTTTTCTTAGGAGGTTGGTTCCAGTTGGTCTACTTTATGAAAAGTCAATAATTTTCCTTTCTAGTCTTGATTTTAGTTATTCTTTTTCTTATTATTTAATAAATTCTTTTAAGAATATGTTTAATATAAATAAATTTTATAATTTTTTTTCATAAAATTAAGTTATAAATTCAACATTGAAACATTTAATATACATAAAAAAAATTATTTAAAATTTCACATTTTTAGCTTTATATAATTATATTTTTTACAAAAGTTGTTAGAATAAGTACATGATTTATGGCCAAACTATGCTTAAAACTTGACTTAACAAAAATTAATACAACTCATAAATTTTATATTAAATTACTTAAAACATAATATTAATAAAAAAGAATTGGTGTCATTTAACAAGTATTGTTTTTGTCACCCTTTCAAAAAACAAAATATAGCAATAAGAATAAAGACAATATTAATAGGAATTACAAATTACTAAACATAAAAATAGACTATTTTAAGAGCATCACTTATATTAAATTTCTCATCTTCAATGTTAAAAAAAATTAAAAATATTAATTATTCTCATATTTTCTAGATATGAGAAAGGCGAATTAATTTTCTTTTGGGGAAAAAAAGAAATTACTATACATAGGAGAATATTGGTCAATTAATGGAACCAAAAGTAAAAAAGAATAGACAAAATGTACCCAAAAAAAATGTTGTAGCAATAAGATTTTTCATAATTTGAAAGACATAATTTATTAGAAATCAACGGAAAGCAAATAATTGTAGAGAAACAGCTTACTTGTTACTGGTTTCCAGTCCCATCCATTAGGACACAACCACTGTTTCTTTTCTTTTCAAAATCTGAAATATGAAGCCCACCATTTGGACCCATCTTAGTCTCCTTTCTCATAAGCAATGCAGCATTCAAAAATTCATCCTTTCACAGAACTACCCTTCAATAATCCTTTCTCACATTCAATTGCCTCTTTGATTACTTCTCTCACCTCACCAGCTTTCCTTCTCAATTCTTTTCCTTTCTCTCTCTCATTCATCACCAATTCAATCTTTCTTGCTATAACTTCATGTGTAATCTCACAGGTTTTTCCTCTACCCAACTCCACACAAACTCCAATCTCCTCTTCCAAAAGCTTCACAGAATTGTTCTGCTGCCAATGGCCACCCAATTATAGGAACACCATAGCTAAGAGATTCAAGCACTAAATTCCATCCACAATGACTCAAAAATGCTGATATTGATTCGTGAGACAAAATTTCCACCTGCGGTGCCCATTTTTGCACCAGTAAACCTTTCCCTGTATCTTTAATTCTTTCTTCAAATCCTTCTGGCAGCCATTCCTTTGCTTTAAATTCTGAATTTATGTCAAATCCTAGTGGTGGTCTGACAACCCAGATAAAATTTTTGCCACTTGCCTCTAATCCATTCGCTAATTGCATGATATTTGATGCTGAGATTGTGTTCTGTGAACCGCAAGATATGTACAGGACAGAATTCAAAGGTTTTGAATCAAGCCATTTTTTACATACCTCTGCTTCTTTTCCTGGTCTTGCTCTGTTTCCTGAAGGCAATAGAACAGGACCAATTGGCCAAACTGGCCTCCCAATTTTTCTTCTGAAATATGTCAATCCAAGCTTGTCAAACTCCTCTACTGTATTGAATAAAATCCCATCAGTATTTAACCATCCGAGAAGCGTTTTCTTTAGGAAAACTGAAAATGAATCTCTATCATTGGCCGCCCTGAGAAAGTCCGATAGATGGGTTATATGAAGTTTAGAAGCCTCTGGGAAATCTGGCAAAGTGAATTCTTCAGAGTCTGTGTTGTTGTGAGGTAAATTAACCCGCAAAGAGTAATAACAAGCAAAACCATAACCACCACCTCCACAAAATATAGCATGGAAAATTCCAAATTCACGTGCAATCTCTGCACACCATGAAAAGAACATGTCAGTGATGATACAGAGTGGAGATTGGCCACATGGTTCTTGAACAAGACCGGAAATTAGTTTCCTGAAAGTAGGTTTCAGAGCTAAAGAAGATTCAAGAAAATTTAAGATGAGATTGTATGGAAGAGAATCTGTGTTTTCAGTATTGGAAGGAAGGCCATAATCAGAGCTATTGAAGGTGAATTCAAGGAGTTGAATTGAGGAGTTAGGAGGCAGAGATGACCTTAGTTTTTCAATATTGAGAGGGGTATTAACAAAAATTATGCTATAATTTTTCCTTTGTTCATGTTGGAGAGCTAAAGCTAGGAAAAGGGATTATATGGCCTTGAGCCATGAAAGGAATCATTACTATTCTCTCTCTACTTTCTGCCATTGTTCTCAGATAAAGATGAATCACTGGTGGAGGAAGAGCACCAACTAAAAATTATGGGAAAAATTATTCAGTTAATTCATAGGCTAAAGTGACACGGCCTACTTGTTAAAAAAATGATAAAACAGCCATCTCCATACATTTTATTTTGTTTTTTAGTCTCAGAAACTTGGAAGATAGTACTAGTATATATGGAGAAGAGAAGAGAAGAGAACAGAGGAGGGTATATTCCACCCTCACATCTCCCCCCTTGGCATGACAGATAAACAATAAATATTGTATTTTGAAGCTTCCGAAGTTCAAACTTAAATCTACAATTAATGGTATAAATGTTAATGGACATATCTGGGGTGATAAAAATATTTGAACTACAATTCCATAAAACTTCTATATGGCATCTTTCAGCCATACGAGTTTTATGCTTATGAAAAGATTATAATTTAATATAGTATATAGATAATATAAAATTATTTTAAAATATTATATTTTTATATTCTATTTAATATTTTTTATATAGTAAATTAATAATATCACTCAAAATAAGTTTTTTTTTCCGTTTCAAAATAAGTGTATTAATTTTTTTTTTTAGTATATCCCAATTTAATTATTTTTTTTAATTTAAATTATATTTTATATTAATATTTTAATAATATTCTCATATATTTAATCTTATATAATTAATATAAATTTAAAAAAAAAATATTTATTATTTTTTAAAAAATAAAGAGATGATTATATTTAATTAAGAGAAAAATATTAAAATAATAAAAAATTATTATATTTAATTAGGAAAGATTACATGTAAAAATAATCCAAAAAATTTTATACTATAACTAAACATAATTTAATTTTTAATATCAAACATCCAAATCATATTTTACTGTACCAAACATTGTGTGCTATGGTAAAACATAATTTTTTTTTTTAAGAGAATTCAAACACAATTTATAACTTATTATAATATGAAATTTATTTTTATTTATAATTGATTTAAGTTGAAATTAAAATTTTTTATGATTATATATTTCATTTGTTATAAAAAGATAATTTTCTTTTTTTACATTTTTCTTAAATTATAGTCTATTTTTTATTTTTAGATGTTATTTAATAGATAATTATTAAATATATTTATCATTAATTCACACATATATAATTATATTTTTACTTTTTATATATTAAAATTATAAATTTAATAAAATAGTCTTTTAATATTTTTATATAAGAGTATTATGGTAACTAATTAAAATAAATGATTTAATTATTATAAATATTAAAAAATAAAAAAAAATGTTGAGTGTATAATAGAAATATTTGAAGGAAGGATATTTTAGAAAGAATTTTAAGTAATAATATTTTAGAAAGAAAATAATAAAATTAGTATAATAAATAATAAATAATTAAATTTATTAATTTATAAAAAATAAATAAAATAGAAATAACTTTTTAAATGAATAGAGTAAAATTTATTTTTATATAAAAATATAATTTTAGAAAAATTTTACTTAATACACATTTTTAATAAACACTCAATATGAAATTTTATGAAGTGCTGTGTGCAATGTATCTCATTAATATTACACCCATTATTTAGTAATTAATTACATAATTTATTTCCAAGGGAACGGCACGACGAGTCATCGATTCCAGATACAGACAACTCCGTATTAACCAACATAGAAGAATGCGCCATTTGTTGGCTAGTGCCGACGAAACACATACCATGCTTATTACACCATAACTAAGGAAACATGAATCAGAAAGGAAATTCTCTTGTTACTAAAACCAGCAGTTCAGAAATTCCCATTTTCTATTTCATATTTTTCTTTTATATTTTATATTATTTATTTTTTAAAATATTTTAATAATTAATATTTTTTTTTAAATAATATACCATATAAAAAAATAAAATAAAAAACAAAACAAGAAATATTAGTGGATTTCATTAATGGTTGTTTCAATCAATAAATGAGCAAATTTATTTAACTATTTTAGAGATTGAATCCCGTTTAATTTAATTATTTATAATAATTATTAATTATTAAATATTTTAAATAATTATTAAAAAAAATTGATAATTGATAATTATTATTTAATATTTTTTTAATTTTTTTATTTATTATTTAAAATTTATACACATATTAAAATATTTATTAAGATATTTATTAATTAAATTTAAAATAATTTATTTAATTTTATATTTTTAATCTAATCTTAAATTAAGTTATTGTATTCTAATAAAATGTTATAAGGATAAAATAAGAAAAAATAGATAAATATTACATTAAAAATTTAAAATGACAATTAAAAATATAAATGAATAAATTTATAAAATAACAGATAAAAAAAAATAAATGGAGTAGTTAATTATTATAAATATTTGATAAAATTATTATTAATTATTAACTCTTAATATATTTAATGATCATTAAAAATAAATATTTATATATACTATTATTTAAATATTATTTTTAATAAAATAATTTAATTTTTTATTTAAATAAATATGATTTTTTTTAAAAAAACTTTAAATTGAAATTTTTATAAATAATAAATGTTTAATACCTAATAATTATTTTTAACTAAATATATTTAGTGTAACTGTTGAAAATTAAAAAATTAATAATTATAATAAAAAAATTTGTCGAACACCCATTTAATAATTTGTTTCAAATAATTTATTTATTATTTAATTAAATTAAATGAATTTATATATATTTAATAAAAAGCTGAAAACTAATTAAAAATTATTAGCATATTTTTTATATGGATGACGTTATTGTCACGATGAAAAAACTGTGATAACATCTTAGTGAGTGAATTTTTTCATAAATATATCTTTTCTTTTTTTATATATATTATTAATTGTGGGATATTTTTTATATATTTTTTCTCTCTTTGTTTTTAATTTTAATTTTTTTTCCTTTTTCTATTTCCATTATTAATTTTATTCATGTATTGTCAATTATCGCAAATTCGTAATCATATTTCTTTTTTAAAGAAATTGTCATAATTCTTATTGAATATGTATATCCGAAATAATAAAAAATTGATAACGAAATACATAATTCTAATTAAACAAAAGTGGATGGGCCGTTGGCTACAGAGAAAGTGACGTTTACCAATCGCTTTAATACGCGCAGAAAGGAGAAATTGCGGATTCACACTTACTTATTTGGCTAGACGCCTAACTCGAATATCTATTTTAATTTTCTATTTTATTTATTATTTCGTTTTTTATTTAATCTTATATATACCATATCATTTTTTTCTAATTATTTTAATAATTAATAATTTTTTATTTAGAATATGACACATAAAAAAAAATATGAGATACGTGATGTAACACTAAATAAAATAAAAAATATGAATTATTGGAATTATTTTAAATATACATTACAGATTAAAAAAATATTCAAAAATTAGTTATACATAATTTTTAATAATTAATTTGATAGTAATTATAATGAATATTATATGCTAAATTAATTAGCTTCTATTTTATCTTTATTCATATTATTTTGGGATTCTTTATTAAAAATTTTAAACATAAAATACTAAATCCCATTCCACCTTGACTAATATAATTAAGAATTAAAACGCTTAATACGAGAAATATTTAATTTTTTAACAGAATATATATAAAAAAAATAAAGAAATTAAAATTATTTTTAAAATAATAAAATTGCTGATTCCAATGAAATTTTTGCATTTGATTGTATTCTCCGTTGAAGTGGGTATATCAAAAGAGAGGATTTTGCTAATAGGGTCAGGATATAGTTTTCTGAATTTTAGAAATTTTTTTATAAAAACAAAAACAAAAACTAAGAAGGAAAAAAATTGGATCAATGCTTAATTTAAAGACGATAAATGACAAAAATTTATATGCCATGTGAATTAAGAAAATGAATAAAACGTGTCAATTCAATTTTTTTATTTTTAAGAAGAAATAAACTATACCCGTAAATATAAAATAAGATCCTAATCATTAAATTAAAAAAAAAAAAAAAAGAAAGCAGCTTCGATTGTTACTCATAATTAAACTCGGAGACTTTGTCACAGAAGACTGTCAATTATTAGTAATATCATGAAAAAATAGAATTTGTAATGGATAGTGAAAAAAAGCAAAAAAAAAATAAATAATAAGTTTTAAAAATATTGAGAGAAAAAAGTCCAATCACTAAGATGCTGTAAAACAAGAAAAATTCTATATAAACAAATCCAATCAATCAATCCAACACATCAACTAATCAAATCAAATTAAGCTTCCTAACGAGCCAATTTGAACTAATAGACAATTTTTGTTAAAAACAATCTGTTTGTTTTCAAAGCAATCGACAATTACTTTCAAAGCGATCAAATTTTCCTACTAGCAATTTATTACAATTTTCAAAACTTTACTGTCTCACTTTCATATACTTGCAAACAATAATTTTTAGCAAATTTTACGGTAAAAAAATTTACGGTACAACAAAATAATGTACTATTTTAGCAAATTTTAAGGTAAAAAAATTTAGCAAAATTTTTAGACGAAATTAATGGAATCAAAAATTAGATTCAAATTGTCAATATAAATGATTTCAATCAGTTAAAATATCTTACATATGTGTCACGTGTTTAAATTCTTATACGTTTTAAAGGGTCAAAAATTATAACAAACATTGCCTAAAATTAGTTTATTTGAAAAAATGGGTTTGTTCGTTTGGAGACTAAGATTATTGATCGTGGAATTTTTTCTGGAGAGGTAATGGAAGATGATGAAGATGCGCGGCGATTTTTTTAATGGACAATTTAGTAACTGCATTTAATTTTATACACACACACACAGAATCTAGTGGCTAGTTCTTTAGCTTGTGATTGTTAGACTCTGCTGGTTAAAAGTGTTAACCAAAACTAAAGCAGAGACAGCTATGCCAAGCTAAAATTATTTAAGGACTACTGCTTAAGCTGTGCTTACGAGAGAAACCTCCAATAACGATTTCTTCTACATCCGTTGCATCACTAAGCAATACCAAATACTTAATGTTGCTATTAGTTGCTACCTTTCAGTTTCAAGCACAATTGTGCATGCTAATGAATATTATTGTTCATCAACTATGCAGCATTCAAGAACTCATCCATAGCTCTAATAGAAGACCCCTTCAAATCTTTCTCACATTTCACAAGCTTTCTTTCTCATTTCCTTCCCTTTATCTGTCCCATCCATAACCAAGTCTGTGATCTTCAATATTTTTTTTCACTCCTAACCTCACAGAAATTTCCTCTGGCCACCTCCACACGGAGTCCGATATTTTCTTCTAAAAGCTTAACATTGTAAAATTGCTCTGCTGTCATTGGCCACCCAATTAATGGCACACCATTGCTTAGATATTCAAGCACTGAATTCCAACCACAATGACTCAGAAATGCTAATATATATTCTTGAGATAAAATTTCTACCTGCTGTGCTCATTTTTGCACTAGTAACTCTTCTTTGAATTTTTAAATCTTTCTTCAAATCCTTCTGGAAGCCATTCTTTTACTCTATTTTCCAAATTGATATTAAGTCCAACAGGTGGCCTAACAACCCAGATAAAGTTTTTCCCACTAGCCTGCAATCCCATTACTAATTGCATAGTTTGTGATGCAGATATTGTGTTCTATGACCCAAATGATACACAAAGAACTGAATGCAGAGGCTTTATGTCTAGCCAATTTTACATATCTCAGATGCAATTCCAGTTTGATCTTGGCTTCTATATTGGACAGCCAATTTTACCCTTAAAATATATTAATCCAATCTTGTCAAGTTCCTCCACTGTATTAAGCAAAATCCCATCAGCATTTACCCATTGAGGGAGCACGTAAAAACAGAGAGAAGGGATCTCTACCATCAGCAAATCTTAATTAATCTGCCAATTGTGTGTCATGAATTTAACCAATTTCTGGAAAATCTGGTATCAGAGTTTATATTCCTGTGGAGACGATTTCTGCACACCAGCCAAAAAACATTCCTCTGATAATACAAAGTGGTGGGTGGCCATTTTGCTCCTTTACAAGATCAGAAATTAGTTTGTTGAAAGAGGGTTTCAGAGACAAAGAAGCGTGAAGAAGATTGGGTATGAGATGGTAAGGAAGAGAATCAGTGTTTTCAGTTCCGGAAGGCAAGTCAAGGTCCGAGCTATTGAAAGGGATTTTGGTAAGGCGAATGGAGAAATCTGTAGGGAGTGATGATTTGAGTTTGTTGATATTTAAGGAGGGATTAACAAAGGTTATAGTGTATTTCTTAGTTTGTTCTAACTGAAGGGCTAATGCTAAGAAATGAATTATATGGCCTTGTGCCATGAAAGGGAACATCACTATGTTTTCTTTTTCTTTGGTTTGCAACATTTTCATGGCATCACTATGTTCTTTTTTTTTTCGGTTTGCAACATTTTATTTTCTTTTATTTTGAAGGAGATGATGAATGACTGAGAGGAGCAGGGGAGAATTTACAAGTACTCGGATATTAACATGATTAGTTATGCTACAACTGTTGCTACACTCATTAGTGAGCCAAATTGAATTTTCTGAGTCTATAAATTTAAGCACTAAGAAAGTTTTTCTTTCCCAATAATTAATATTAATTTCAATAAACAGTTTTAAATCTTAACAAGAAATTATTAGGTAGGATGAGAATATACTCTTTCACTCGTATAAAATATAATTAAAATGAAGACACCTACATGAATAGACACATTTATGTCTCGTCTTACCTAATAATTTCTCTAAAACTTAATCAATTATGCTCAATTTTTTTTTCTTTTATGACCACAATGGTTAAAGAAAATGGTAAATAGAAGACTTGATTGATGCTCAAGTTGTAATTATGTCTCGTTTTACCTAATAATTTCTCTAAAACTTAATCAATTATGCTCAATTTTTTTTTCTTCTATGACCACAATGGTTAAAGAAAATGGTAAGTAGAAGACTTGATTGATGCTCAAGTTGTAATTGGTCAACTAAAGAAACCAGTTTGCCTAATGAAGTTTGCTGATATTTTTGGGCTTTTGCAAGTATATGGGCCTTGCTTGTTGATTCTATGGGCATCCATTAAATTTTAAAATACTTATGAGGCTCAAATAATCAAACCTCAAACCTTCAATATCTGGACAAAGTTTGTAAATAAGATCTATGTAAAGCCCAAGGCCCAAACCCATGAAAGCTCAGATATTGATATACACTTTTTATTATCCGTTTGAGAACAGAAGTGGGTGAACAAGAACAAGGACAAGCCGGAGAGAGAGGTTTTGTCAATATGTTATATGACAATTGGCCAAAAATCCCATCACAAGTGATTTTATATATAAAGATGCTGCAAAGGGACAGCCAATTTTAAGTACAGGACAATAAAATAAAGAAAGAATGATTCATGATTTATACACTTCGCTACTACAACACTCAACGGTGAGATAATTAACTTCAATTACGTTACTTAAATCTTCCAAAACTTCACCTAATTGTCAACCCAATACCAACACATTTTTAATTTGTTAGCAATTACAGCATTCAAGAAACCCATTTCTTCAACATTTTTATTGACATATAAATTTTGTCCTTAACAAGAAGGAAATTAAGCCCTTCAAAAACCCCACTAATTCTGAATAAAATTGCAAATCCTAAATCACTTAATTAATTAAGCTGCAGACTTGTACCTACAAAGAACCTTACACCTTAAAACCTTATCTTGAACATAAAACCCTGGCATTACCATGATCTTAACCCGGCTTGGACCGTGTGATCTTTGCCTCTCCATGAACATATCTTCCATGTAATGTGGATCATAGCTCCTATTTTCTTCAACCCTTAAAATTCCCAATGGTGGATTGAATGAAAAAGACAGTAAATGAAGCAACCATATGCATTTAGCAGCAACAAAAAAAGCTTGAAGAAGCTGTTCTGGCCATGGTCTTGTCCAATTCATTGTTGTAATAATACAACTCATTTTATGATCACAAAATCTGCTAAACTCTTCACTGTAATATTTAGTCCCTTTTCTTAAAACTTCATTCCAGCCTAGATTTCTCAGTGCAACAAATGATGCAAACTGCGCTTGGCGATCTTGTTGAGGGTCTAAATGCTTTGGTGAACCATTTTTTTGGAATACAGAATTCTCAAAATCTTGGTAAAGGGATTGATTTATGATAGCTTCCAAATGGTGAAGTACTGCTTTAGAGTACTTCGAATTGAGAGAGAGTTTAAATGGTTGAAGAAGCAAATTCAAGTTGTCCATAAGAGTACCATCTGTTTCCTCAATTTGTCCTACAAGGGTCTTGCAGAATTGTTTCACTGACAATCTTGCTTCTGATACTATTTGCAAAAAACCCTCCACCATTACTTCTTCGCTTACTGGCATCAAGTTTTCTCCATTTCCATCGTTGGGTTTCCCTGTTTTTGGGAAATTTCCCAGCTTGTCAATTACTGGTGAACCTTTTGTTAATGTTGCTTGCCTTAAGGCTTTCTTTAGTTCTTCACAATAACTCTCCAAGTACTCAAGTTTCTGCTTTAATTCCCCCAGTGAAGATTTCATCTCAGCAACTTCCATTAAGGCTG
>CANXYC012524795.1:0-12909 GCA_948193065.1 Aleurites moluccanus | reverse complement strand
CTCTTATACCGCTTGTAAGTTTTTACGCAAGAAAATAGCTAATTTTGTTACTCTATTTTTGAGCTTCAAACAAAGCATTTCCATTTTTTCATTTCCCGCATATATATAAGAACAAAATACAGCATTTTCAAGGAGTCAATAGTCTGTTAAAATGAAGTCATATTTCAAAGCCTCTGATCTTTGGGAGGCTGTTGAAGTTGGTGAAGATCCATCTCCTTTGAGAGGTAATCCAACCTTGGCACAAATCAGGCAACATGAAGAGGAAGTAGCCAAGAAATATAAAGCTTTAATTTGTATACATGCTGCTGTTACTGAACTATATTCCCAAGAATTATGAATTGTGAGACTGGAAAAGAGGCATGGGACAAGCTCAAGGAAGAGTTTCAAGGGAGTGAGAAGAACAAGCATATTAGATTTCTCAATCTGAGAAGGGAATTTGAAAACTTGAATATGAAGGAGTCAGAAACCATCAAAGATTATTCTGATATGCTAATGAAGATAGTTAATCAGATAAGGCTACTAGGGGAAGAAATGTCTGATAAAAGAGTTGTGGAGAAAGTTCTTTGGAAGATTCCAAAGATCTTAGTAAGCTTTCTTTAGCTGAGTTGACCTTCAAGCTCAAGAACAAAGAAGAATAATCAGACAAGAGGAAGGCATTGAAGGACTTTTGTAGCAAAGCAAAAAGGAAAGGTTGCTGGAGCCAATAAAGAAAAGAAGATATGTGCTGAAAAAAAGATAAAGATAGGAGAGAAATTCAACATAGAAGATATGGTGATAAAAGGAGGAGTTATCCACCTTGTTACATATACAAGAAAAATAATAATTCTGAAAGATTTTGTTGGTTCAGGCGAGGTGTTCAGTGTAGAGCTTGTAAAGGAATGGGGCATGTGGAAAAAGTTTGCAAAAACAAAGGGGAGTAACAAGCACAACCAGCTCAAGTCGTAGAGCTAACACATCAGATTGATGAGAAGTAATTCGTAGCCAGTTGCTACTCAATCAATAGTAGCACAACTTCATGGCTTATAGATAGCGGATGTTCCCACCATATGACTTCCGAATTGAGTATTTTCAGAGATATTGACATGACATACAAATCAAAAGTGAGAATTGGGAATAGAGTGCACCTGGATGTGAAGGAACATGTATAATTGTTGTCAATACTCCTTCAGGTATTAAGTATATTGCTGATGTACTTTATGTGCCTGCTATTGATCAAAATCTGCTGAGTGTTGGTCAAATGCTTGAAAATAACTATTCTCTTATCTTTAAAGATAAAAAGTGTTTAATATTGGATCCTACTGGTTGTGATTGGATACATGTGAATATGATAGACGAAAGTTTTTCTTTAAAATCGAAAAGTTTAAATGTTTATGCATTTTTAGAAGATGTATCCATACTATGGCATAGAAGATTCGGGCATTCTAATTTCACATCATTAAGGCTTATGCACGATGAGCAATTAGTTTTTGATATGCCTGTTATATGTGGTGATGGGAATATGTGTGAAGTTTGTCAATTTGGTAAGCAACATAGGTTACCTTTTCCTGTTGGTGGTTCATGGGGAGCTAGTAAGAAGCTCCAACTCATTCACTTGGATGTATGTGGGCCTATGCCTACACCCCCACCAAATGGAAGTAGATCCTTTATGTTTTTTATTGATGATTTCTCTCGAATGTGTTGGGTATTTTTTTACAAAGCACAAATCAGAAATGTTTGAGGTGTTTCAAAGCTTTAAGGCTTTGGTTGAAAATCAATGCAATTGCAAAATTAATGTTCTCAAGACTGACAATGGGGCTGAGTATAACTCAGAGAAATTTAAAAACTTATGTGAGCAATGTGGAATTTATCACCAACTAACCATTATATACACACCTCAACAGAATGGAGTGTGTGAGAGGAAGAATAGAGCCATACTTGAGATGGCCAGATGTATGTTATTTGAAAAGAAGCTGCCCAAGAACTTTTGGATAGAGGCTGTTAATGTTGCAGTCTATCGTCAAAACAGGCTGCCAATAAAATCACTGAAGAAGAAAACACCTTAGGGGTGCTGGTTTGGAATGAAGCCTTCGGTGGATCATTTAAAAGTGTTTGGGTGCATATGCTATGTGTATATACTATAAATTAGAAGGGATAAATTAGATAAAAGAGTTGAAACAGACTTTTTGTGGGTTATAGCAATAAGTCAAAGGGTTATAAAATCATGAATTTGTAAACAAAGAAGATAGTGATTGGCAAGGATGTGAAATTTAATGAGGATGCTTACGGGGATTGGGAAAAATCTCAAATTTAGTTGTCGGCTAACAAAAAATTGAAGAAGAAACTCTACAAGCGCAAGATGTAACTACTATAAGGCCATTAAGGGGCTGTTTGGTTGGCCAACTAAACACCCCTAATTGCCGATTGCCTATATGCACGTCGCCAATTGGGAAAATTTATAATGTTTGGTTGGCCAACTAAAAACTCTGATTATAGTAAAATTTCTCTTTAATCGGCAAATTTCATAAGCAGCTATAAGCTGCTTTTAGCGATTGGCTATTTGGCAATCACACATTTAGCCATCGCTCTACCAAACACCCCCTAAATGGTAGTGAATCAGATTCAGACACTGAAGATACAGTGACAGGTATAAGGCTGCTTACTGATATTTATGAGAGATGTCGCTTAGCTATAATGGAGCCTTCTAATTTTCAAGAAGCAATAAAAAAGGAAGAGTGGGGAAGATCTATGCAAGATGATTTTCAAAGCTAAAATGAATTCTAATGGCTCAATTAATAAATATAAATGAAAATCTATTGGAATCAAAAGGGTGAATTGGTTGTTTATAAAAACTAACAATTAAAAATAATAAAGAGAAAAATGAGTGAAAATTCAACTCTAAGAATTTATAATGGTTTGGCCAAAACAAGCCTACCTCTATTCCTCAAAATCACATTTGAGTATTTCACTAATTTTGATCTTTTTTACAGGTTTAAGATCGAACTTTAAAGTGTTTTGACTCGCACTAAATCTTATAATATATTTTATAAGAAGGCTCAAACAAAACTCTAAAAAGCTATAAAAGATGAGAAAGAAATTACCCAATAACTTTTACCAAATACTCAGAAATTAATTATCCTTCAATAACTTTGAAAAATAACAATTAATTCTTTTTACAATAAAAAAGTCAAATATAAACTTAAGAACGATTGAAAGTTCAAAAGTATGAATTAATGCAATAAGAATGGTTGTTCTAACTTCATTAACTTCATACCAACTCATATAAATAGTCTTCAATTTAATAAAGTTGTTTAGGTATATTAAATGTGCATTTAATGAAAAACTTCGTACTTGCAATGATTGTTTTTCTATCAATTTTTCAGGTGCGGCAGCAGCTACATAAGGAGTAGCGGACGCTACTAAGTAAGTAGTAGGGGTGACTCAACTTTGGATGAAGAACGTCATGACGGTGAATTAACTTAGTAGTGGGCGTGACGCTTCAACCGATTTCTCCGAAAAGCTTATGTGTCTCTGAGCTCCTTCAATAGTGAGCGTCACTCACTAAGTAGCGGGTGCTACTGCTTTGTTCCTTATATCCTTGAGCTTTTGGATTTGAAATTCGCAGCTATGACAAAAATATAGTGGTTGTGAGTTATTTTGTAGTGAGCGCTACTTCATTAGTAGTGGGGGCTATACTTTTAGATTCAGACTATTAGACCTTCTAGACAAAATGTAGCGGTCGTAAATATTGTATAGCTCCTATGATTTACTTAGTAGCAGGGGGCTACAAGTTCAAAATCTACATTTTGAAAAGGGATCTTGTATATAATCAAGCAAATAACATTAGTTGAATAATTAGTTAATTGTACCTATCAAAATGAGCATGTTAGAATACTCAAGTCTAACAATCTCCTCATTTTTTATGGTGACAAACAACTTCTAAGATTAATAATTAAAAGTGTGAACCAAGGAGATTTCGTTGAAAAAGTGGTATAAAACTCTCCCTAAATTTGTGCCAACAAGTTTTAAGATACATTTTTAACATTTTTGCACTTCTACTCCCCTTTTATTTGAAAGCAATAAAAAAGAATTGACAAAAATGGAGTATTTTTGCTAAAATAGTATAAAATATGCTGCATAATTCAAGTTAAAGATATAATTTAGCTACATATCAATCAAAATGACCATACAACAATTTATAATGCAAAATGCATTAGCAATAATCAATATTCAAACATATATTTAAGCATGACAAAATATCATATATATATATAACTAAAATGTTGTAAATACATTCAAAATGTTCCATAATTGATCAAACCAACAGAAAAAAATACAATGAAAACATGAAAAACTACAAAAAACATTTATGCAGTTGGTGGATCAGTTTGAGGATATTCGTGCTCAGCAGCTGCCTCAATTCCTATGGCAGCTATATCAACATATATAATAGAAAGAGGCTGGTCCTTTGCTGCATGAGTATCGACAATCGGGCTAGAGACTACATCGTTCGATTCTAAAGCTGAAGAAGGAGGAACTTCAGTCTCTTAAAGGGTGGCAGTCAACTCTCGCTACTGGCATTGAAGGCGATGAATTGCCCCTTTGATGAAAGTCTGTGTGGAGGAAATCTTGATGACGCTATCATCAAGAGTTTGAATGTGAGCAAATATATTACGCTCAAGCTCATCAATGAGATATGTGATGAGTGCAGCCAGTTGGGAGAAATTTGTCAGAGGAGGCACAAAGGAGGCTGAAACTGATAGAGGTGCAGGCTGTGTGTCATCCTCATTGCTTTCTTTTTCTTCTTCTTCATTTCATGCTTCACCAACCTCTTCTCACAAAACAGATGCCCCATCTCAATTTTTAACTACAATGTTCATCTTGGAAAGGGTAAGCAAACTAATAAATTTTTGGTCATCTTTTTGGTACATAAAGGGCTGGTAGGAAGTGGTTTAAGGGTTAAAGTGAAATTTTAGGTTGGGGTTGGTTTTAGTGATCTCAACAGCTATGTGGGTGATCAAGTGTCATAGAATAATATCACTAGTTTTCCTCCTAGATAACGAGTCAAGATGATTAACTAGCTATCTATAGGATTCAAGATGGCGATTATTCTCAATGCATTATAAGAAAAATAAGTCAGTTTTAAGAACAGTACTATAACTAATGCCTTTTACATTGATGGTATAGGACATTATTCTTTGAATGATGTTGAGGATAGGGCTCCAAATACTGGTAGATTTAGCAGTTTTAGAGTTAAAGGGGGTTTGTAAACCAGTAATTTGGATCCAAAAAGTGTTTTCATCAAAGTTATTGTGAAAATTGTCCAACCCATCTTAAGGAAATCCAAAATTTTATTTTAATTTGTCTCTCAACAAAACATATGGTTGTTCTAGCAATTTAAAAATCATTATACCATAGGAAGAACCAATGAATGTATTGACATTTAAGGTTCAGAAAAATTCTTGTACTAATAGTAGAAAACATTGATAGGTTATGGTGGCTAAGGTTATTCAGTTTACAATAAGTAATTTGGTTCTAACCTGGTCTACTGACCCTAGCTTTCCAAGAGTGCTCCAAGCCATATATTGAGAAGGGAGAATTTTGCGAGTAGTGGTTAGAAGCACAAACCTCTATTTTTCTTCAGGAGTTAGTGAGTTCAGAACTCAGCTATGGTCAGAGGGTTGAAACTAAGATTGTTTTAGAGGTGCTGGAGATTGTTGAGAGGAGTCAACCACATTTTCTTTGCACCTGATAGTGCGAGTAGCTCTAGTAATGGGAGAAGGAGATGGAGGAGAATCTGACAGAGAAAGGGAATCAGATGTAGAATCATTGATTGCCCTTCTTGTCCTAGCAGCAGTGGTTTTGATGTGTTTGGGAACCATAAAGATGATAGAAAGGATGGATTTTGAAAGGAAAATTGTTTTGCAGAAAGGGAGTTGAGAGAATTTGAGAGGAAAACAGTTTTAGGACAAAGTGTGAATGGTTGAAGTGCGAATAGGTTTTTATTTAAAACGCATTAGTAGCGGCCAAAAATAATAAATAGCAGCTGCTAATAATTAGTAGTGGCCATTATTAAAAAAATAACGGACACTAATATGAGTAAAGAAAGAATCAAGAGCAGTTACCCAGATTCGCGTATGCTACAACATTTGTAGCGGTTGTTACTCAAGTAACGGGCACGACAAATTATTGTAGCTGGCGCTATAAGCCAAAAACAGGCACAAGGACAATAAAGTATACATTACTCAAATGATGTTTAATATTAATATGCTTTCTTCTAGAATGTTGAACATGATTCTTTGATAAATTGATACCATTAGTGTTATCACACTTAATCGAAATCTTGTCCAAATGCATACCTAAGTCATAGATTTGTTGTTTCATCTATAACACTTGTGCACAACAACAAGTGGGCTGCCATATATTCGGCTTCTGCGGTGAATAAAGCCACTAAAATTTGCTTCTTGCTAAACCAAAAAATAAAGCAATTTCATAGGAATTGACAAGTATTGGAGGTATTTTTCCTTTCCATGCAACTACTAGTAAAATCCACATCGGAATAGCCAATTAAACTAAAATGCATATTCTTTAGATACCAAAGTCCTAGATGTTGTGTTCTGATCAAGTATTTCAAAATTCTTTTGACTGCATGCAAATGAGACTCTTTAGGACATGATTGAAAATAAGCACATAAACACACGACAAACATAATATATGGCCTACTAGTGGTTAAATAAAGCAAGTTACTAATCATACCTCTATATTTCTTCTCCTTAATAGGCTTAACAAGTTCATCCTTGTCAAGCTTGATGGTGGAGCTAATTGGTGTTCTACTTGCCTTTGCTCCATCCATTCCAAATCTCTTGAGAAGTTCCTTTGTGTATTTTGATTGGTTTATGAAGATGCCTTCCTCACATTGCTTGATTTGTAATCCAAAGAAGTACTCCAATTCTCCCATCATGCTCATCTCAAATTCACTTTGCATGCATGAAGAGAATTCCTTGCATAGAACCTCATTAGTAGTACCAAATATTAAATCATCAACATATATTTACATAATCAACATATTATGTATGTCCTTTTTAATGAAAAGAGTTGTACCAACATTTCCTTTTGAAAAATTATTGTTAATCAAAAGAGTGCTAAGTCTATCGTACCAAGCTCTAGGAGCTTGTTTAAGACCATAATAAGTTTTTTGAAGTTTAAAGACATGGTTTGGAAAATCAAATTGTTAAAAACTGGGAGGTTGTTCAATATAAACTTCTACCTCAATGAAACCATTTAAAAAGCACTCTTAACATCCATTTGATATAACTTGAAGTTCATGTGACATACAAATGTAAATAGCATCCTAATTGCCTCAAGTCTAGCCACCGGTGCAAAGGTCTCATCATAATCTATTCCTTCCTTTTGATTATACCTATTTGCCACCAATCTAGCCTTGTTCCTAGTGATCACACCAACCTCATCTAGTTTATTTCTATAGACTCATTTGGTAACTATGATGGGCTAGTTTTTTGGTCTAGGAACCAAGGTCCAAACCTTATTTCTCTCAAATTGGTTCAATTCCTCTTGCATGACCTCAACCCAACTTTCATTCTCTAGTGCCTCATTAATATTCCTAAGCTCAATCTTAGATATGAAGGCTAGGTTATTAACAATTTCTTTAAAAAAGGATCTTATGGCCACACCCTTTGAGGGTTCACCAATTATTAGGTCTTTTGGGTGGTCCTTTTTGAATTTCCAATCCTTTGGAAGTTCATTATCAATAAGTGGATTTTATATGGCCTTGGATGGATTTTCTAGGTCATCATGATCCTTTGAAGATGAATCAACAAGAGGTTTTAAGTCAATGGATGAATTATGCATATGATCAAATATGACATCATTCTCAATATGTTCAAATCTATGCACATCAAAAGGACTAGTTTCATCAAATGTGACATGCATGGACTCTTCAACAACTAAAGTTCATTTGTTAAAAATTTTATAAGCCTTGCTAGAAGTTGAATAGCCTAAAAAAACACCTACATCCATTTTGGAGTCAAATTTCCTAAGATTATCCTTGGTGTTTAATATGAAGCATTTGCATCTAAACACTCTTAAATATGAAATTCTTGGTTTTCTCTCATTCCATAGCTCATAAGGAGTTTTGTTTAAAATTGAGCTTATAAAAAGTCTATTTGAAATATAACAAGCACTATTGATGGCTTCGACGCAAAAGTACTTGGGAAGTGAGTACTTATTAAGCATAGTTCTAGCCATATCAATAAATGTTCTATTTTTCCTTTCTACAACTCTATTTTGTTGGAGAGTTCTTGGTATAGAAAAGTTATGAAAAATTTCCATTTCATCACAAAAGATTTTAAAGTCATGATTAACAAATTCTCTTCAATGATCACTTCTTAAAGATGTGATATAAAAGTCTTTTTCATTTTGGAATTTTTTAGCAAAAGATTTAAACTCCTTAAAACTTTTATCCTTATGAGCAAGAAATAATACCCAAGTAAATCTAGAGTAATCATCAATAATGACAAATGCATATTATATACTTTCAAGGCTAGATGTCCTACAAGAACCAAACAAGTTCATATGAGAGGTCTAAAAGAAGAAACAATGTTTTTTATTTTAAAAGAACTTTTGACTTGCTTTCCTATTTGACATGCATCACACATTTTGTCTTTATGAAACTTGACCTTGGGGAAACCAATTACAAGCTCATTAGACTTAAGATTGTCAATGTGATCCATACAAACATGGCCAAGCCTCATATGCCACAACCATGCATCATCACAAAGAGAAACCATACAATTAATAGTATCATAATACATGATACTAATATCAATCATATATACATTGTCAATTCTATAATCGACAAACTAAATTTTCTTATCCTTCAAATGCTTCACATAGCATTTCTTAGAAGTAAAAGAAATTTTGTTTCCCATGTCACTCACACTAATCAAATTATGTTTTAGACCATCAACCAACAACACATATTGAAGAGAAAGTTTATCGGTCTTACCAATTTGCCCAATTCCAATGATTTTACCTTTGCCATTATCTTCAAAGGTTACCTTTCCTCTTTTCTTCTCTTTCAAGTTTGAGAAAAGACTTGCATTGCCAGTCATATGCCTTAAACATCCACTATCCAAATACCATGATTCTTCATTTAGCATTAACATATCCTAAATGCAAATTTTTAATATGGAATTTGAAGTTTGAATGATCAAATTTCCCACAATAGTGAAATCTCAAATGAATTTTATACTTTTGTTGAGTTTTTTTCCTGTGATGTGGTTTGGAATAATATTGAGGCCAATAACTATAATTTAATTTTGGTTTAGAATATGCATTCTTTGATTTTCTAAAATGAGAATCATGCTTGACATGCCCATGCATATTTGTTTTAGTCATAGTATTTTTAAATGGAGGCATATAATCAATGTGAGCATATGTATTTGATGTCTTTATAAATATAGTCTTAGATGTTAATGGGGCATCCCCTCTATTATAGCCAAGTCCATACTTAATAGTAGGACACCTTTGAGATTTAAGTATTTTATCTAATTTTTCTTTGCCATTGCAAAGCTTGGACATGCAAACATCATAAGAGTCTAACTTGTTTTTTAACAAGAAATTTTCATTTTTTAGCTTATTGCATTCTTGATCCCTAAGGTCAATGGCCTTTTTAATTCAATATTGGATGTACTTAATTCATTTATTTCATTTTTGTAAGCATCACAAGCATCTAAGACCTCAATAGACATTTCTTTCAATTTATCATACTTATTTTGCAACTTATGATATTTTGAAAGCAATGCATCCATAATTTTCATGGCATCATTATTAGAATTAAAGTCGAAATTACTAACCTTAATATTGGATGCACTTAATTCATTTATTTCATTTTTATAAGCATCACAAGCATCTAAGACCTCAATAGACATTTCTTTCGATTTATCACACTTGTTTTGCAACTTATGATATATTGAAAGCAATGTATCCATAATTTGCATGGCATCAATATTAGAATTAAAGTCGAAATTACTAACCTCACTTGAAGATGCATCCTCTTCAATTGCCATGAAGCAAAGATTGGATACCTCATCTTTGCTAGTTTCCTTCTCTTCATCGGAGTCACTTGAATCATCCTAAGTGGCTGCCAATGCCTTCTTCTTGAATCTTTTCTTGTTCTTCAATCTTGGACAAGCTGCTTTTATGTGACCAAATTTATCACATTCAAAGCATTTCACTTAATCACCCTTGGACTTCTCATGTTTCTCATATCTTTCAAATGGCTTCCTGTTCTTATTTTTTCCTAAGAATAAGATTTCTTATTCTTTTGGTGAGCAAGGTCATGTCTTCATCATCTTCCTCTTCGTCACTATCAATTGAAGAAGCCTCCTTGGAAGCAATGAGAGCTATCCCTTTATTCTTCTCTTCAATTTTGTCTTGAGATAAAGTAATTTCATGTGTGAGAAGTTTTCTTAACAAGTTTTCGGTTAGAAGGGTGCTCAAGTCATTGGCTTCCTCAATTGAAACAACTCTTGCTTCCCAATCTTTCTTAGGTAGAACTCTTAAAATCTTGCAATTAATATCTTCTTTAAATTAGTTCTTCCCAAGCTTCCTCATTTAATTTACAATCACTATTAGACTATTGTATATTTTGGATAACTTCTCATTGGGTAGCATTTAGAAGAGCTCATATTCATGAGTAAGAATTTGAATTTTCTTACCCTTGACTTGATTTATTCCTTCATGAGTGGTCTCAAGAGTGTCCCAAATTAGCCTTGCCAAAATGTAATGGGAGAATTCTCCATACTCCTCTCTACTCAAGGTACAATAGAGAGTATTCATTGCTTTTTGATTCATCCCATTTGCTTTCTTTTTCGCGGTTGTCCATTCAATTTTTAGCTTGATGACTTCCATATCATCAATAGTTTTTGTAGGAACCATATAATTAATTCACTTCTACAATGTCTTATAAATCAATGTTATCACTATCCATGTAGATTTCCATTTTATTTTTCCAATAAGGATAGTAGATGCCATTGAAGTAAGGTGATCTCATGGTGGAACAACCTTTAATAATATTGGTTGCTTGGTTTGCCATATGATATTTGATCCAAGATGATTAAATCTTTAGAAAAGTGGATTTAAAGTTTCGATAACAATTGAAAGTCCCTTGGCAACCAAGAGGGGGGTTGAATTGGTTGTTTATAAAAATTAACGACAACTAAAAATAATAAAGAGAAGAATGAGAGAAAATTCAACACCAATAATTCATAATGGTTTAGCCAAAACAAGCCTATATCCACTACTCAAGATCACACTTGAATATTTCACTGACTTTGATCATTTTCACAGGTTCAAGATCAAACCTTAAAGTGTTTTGGCTCACACTAAACCTTATAATGTATTTTACAAGAAGGCTCACACAAAACCCTAAAGTGTTACAAGAGATGAGAAAGAAATTACCCAATAACTTTTATCCAACTCTCATAAATTAATTACCCTTCAACAACCTTAAAGAATAACAATTAATTCTCTTTACAATAGAAAACTCAATATAAGCTTAAGAACACTTGAATGCTCAAAGGTATGAATTAATACAATAAGAATAGTTGTTCTAAATTCATTAACTTCATACCAACCCATATAAATAGTCTTCAACTTATTAGAGTCTGTTAGACCTTGTCATCTTTATCATATCTATTTTAATGGTTACAAACACCAAATTAATGGACTAATGTGTTTGTTTGATTATATGCAAGATTTCCAAGTATTTCTCTAAAGTGTTGCAGGATGCTGATGTGTCGTGGGCGCGACCACTTGTAGTCGCAAATGCGACTCTAGGAACAAGATTGATCACAAGTGCGACAAAGTCAATCATAGCCTTGAAAAACTTTAGGTCGCGGGCATAACACATTTTAGTCACAGGCACGAAATTAAATTGAGAATTTCTAAAAACATCCAGTAGCCTCAAGATAAGCAGTGTCTCTCCAGTCGCAGGCATGACACATAAAAGTCATGGGTACTATTAGGTGAAGTCACGAGAGTGACAAGTTTATTCGTGGACACGAAATTAAATTTAGAATATCTCAAAACATCCAAAAGCCTCAGATGAATAGTATCTCTCCAGTTGCAGACGCAAATCAACCAAGTTTAAAAGTAACAGAAGCTTTACATGCTTAGTGACGCATTTTCGTGGGCGCTACAAATTCAAGTCGCAGGTGCGACGTGATGAAATTCAAATTTGCAATTTTTTTAGTCAAATAAGAGTCACAGGCGCGACTCACCCATAAACTAGCCGTTGGACCAAAATCTCAGGTGTATTTATTGCGGGAAAAGAAGTCTAAACGACTCTTTTTTTCCCCCAAGCCTATAAATATGAGTTGATTTGTATTAAACGATAGAGTCAAAAGTCATTTAATGTAAAATCATTCATATTTATTATGCAAAATCAATATATATTTGTATTTATTGTAAATATTCAAAGTTATTAAAAATTATTGATTATAAGAGAGTTAGGTTAAGAAAAGGGAAATTCTTTCTTCTCATCTTTTGTAAATCACTTGGGTTGTGTGTGAGCTTAGTTTGAGAAAAACACATTGTAAAAGGTTTGAGTGTAAGCCAAAATACTTATGTTTGATTTTGAACCTGTAAAAGGATCAAAGGTAGTAAAATACTCAAGTGTGATTTTAAGGAGTGGACGTAGGCTCGTTTTGGTCGAACTACTATAAATCTATGTGTTAATTTTCTTCTTCTCTTCCTTCATCAAAATGTTAATTGGTCATTATTTTTAAAAGACAACCAATTCATGCGGGGGGGGGGGGGGGGGGGGGGGGGGGGGGGGGGGGGGGGGGGGGGGGGGGGGGGGGGGGGGGGGGGGGGGGGGGGGGGGGGGGGGGGGGGGGGGGGGGGGGGGGG
>CANXYC012524277.1:0-28571 GCA_948193065.1 Aleurites moluccanus | reverse complement strand
TATATATATATATATATATATATTGAATTGTTATTGAAGATCCAGAGGGATCATTGTTGATAGAGATACGAGTGTTGATGATAAAGTATATTATATATATATATATTGTATTGAAGATCCACAGGGATCATTGTTGATAGAGATACGAGTGTTGATGATAAAGTATATTGGAAGTGTTATTTATATGTTTTTCAACTAGGCATAGTCCTTTTATAGAGGAGATGCTGCCCAAATTTTTATAGAATTGTTAAGTTATATTTGAGTTTTGATATTGAATTACTTGCTATGCCATATAGATAATTGGATTTTTCGTGGTATTGATAACTTAGGTATCACCCGTATTCTAGAACCGTCGCGGCTTTCAGATTGAGACGTGAAAATTAATATGTAAGAATTTTTCCCTGAAAAAAATAAAAGTTTGCCAATTAATGTTTGTTACAGTGATAAGTGGATGGAGAATCCAAGAATATATTCAAATTCAAATTTTCTTTCGGTTTTAAAAACAAAATTACCATTAAAATTTTTAAAATTGTCATTAAAACTAACATGACTAAATATAAAGATTTTAAGAATTTAGGGTGATTACATTATAAAATTTTAGTAATTTATCTATTGAATAATCAAAATTAATAGTTTCTTATGTAATTATAAAAAAAATAAAATTTAAGATTTTTTTTTTTTTGTAATTAATCCAAAAATATAATGCATTTGATTATTTGAATAAACAATATAAATTAGTATTCTTTTTTTCATTTTTCTTTTTTTATCATTGCACCACTACATACTAATTGAAAACAGCAGAGATCTTGGAAGCATTGAATTTATTGAAATTAATAATTAAGAAATGAAGAAATGAGTGTCGGTGGGATTTGGAAGAAACTTAATTAATAAAATTTGTGGGAATCTAAGGGCAGTCCTACTTTGGATTTAGCCTCACATCACATGCTCATTTGCTTTCAAGTCAATTAAAATGGATTCCACTTGTCAACCTTAAGCCAAACATTCTCCTCACCAAAATTAAATTTATTAAAGAAATTATATTGAAATATTTTAAAATTCTAATTTATTTTACTATTAAATTACTTTTTTTAAAATAAAATAGATACAAAATAAAAAAAATTACATCACACGAATCCATTCATATGAGACTCCACAAATATCACGAAAGAAGAGGCTAAAAATTTCAGATGAAGAAACATCAAGAATGTGATTGCTTATATCCAAACTTCTTCCAAAATGTTTATATTTAAATTTTGTATTTTTGCTAAAAATTCAATTGAAATATATGTAAAAAAAATTCATTTAATTAAAAGCTTTGATTTGTAATTTAGTTCAATTTAAGTTTTCTCTCTCAATTAACATTAATTATTTAAATTATTCAATTTGTAACTTTTTTTAGAAAAGAATATAAATTTTATGTTTCCATTTTTTTAAGTAATTTTTTAAAATTTTTATTAAAAATAAATTAGCCACGCTGAAATTAAAAAAAAATTATAAAAAAAATAAAGAAATATATATATTTTTATTTATGTATATAGGTATACTATTTTTGTCTTCTTCTTTACAAAAAAAAGATTATCTTTAATCTTTTTCATGGCCCATTAATTGCATAACTATGCAGCATAGGTGATTAAAATTAATGATTTAACTATTAATCAGAAAAGTCATTGCACTAATCACAAATAGTTTATTGTTTTATAAAATAGTGTTATCTTTTAATTACATTGTATATAGTGCTTGTTTATATATAAAAAAAATCTTTAATTATAAAAAATTTTAAATTCCTAACTTTCTTATAATATAAAATAAATATTCAATTTAATGAAAATTAGATAATCAATTATCAGATTAATAATAAATATTATATATGTATTTGCCAATTATATTAGACCAAACATTATATATATATATATATATAGATGGCTACATATCAAAATATAAAGGCAGAATGTAATCCAAAACTCTATGAAGTTTGTCCTTATATGTTATTGAGTCTCTAATTTTGAAATTGTATTAATTGAGTCTTCCAATTTTTAATTTCTATCTTATTAAATTTTTTTCTCACGGTAGTTAACAGAAATATATTAAATGCCTGTCAAGATAACATAAACTATTGACTAGGATAACAAGCTCAGATGAAAAATGAAAAACAAATATATACAAACTACTAAAAAAGACAAAAAAAAAAAAACGGTGACATTTTCAAATGTTACATCCAATTACACTATATAAAAAAACAAAATAGAGAAAATAAATGTTTTTATCTAAATTAAATGAAACTCAAAAAAAAAAATTATAATTAGAGAGAGAATCATAATTAAGCATAAACTAAATCTCAACTAATTCGAAACAAATAAAATAACTTAGAAAATCGAAAACCACAACAACTAAATCATAAAAATACTAAAAATCCATATATCAAAAATAACGAAAGTGTCACATAAAATTTCTTCAGAGGCTCAAAAATTTCATGAACCATATTCTAGAACACTTCAAATACTATACTAAAAGTAGTAAAAGTAATAGGTGTAGTATTCCATAAGATTAACCCTCAGGCGGATGTGTTGGAGATTATGAGCCTCTGAAATATTATAAGGAGGAATAATAAAATGAAGAAAAAACAAGAATTCAGAGTATTTTTATTTCTTGAGAACTGCAGAATGCAAATGCAAGATGCATGCTTTTATAGCTGTGCATATGGACAATTAACGGCTATAAATAAACTAGCAGATTTTAAGATATTTAGCTATCCCTTAAAACCTGAAAATAACAAACTCAAATCATAACAACCTAATCTAATCTTTATTGAATATGACTTGGCAACTTGTGAATCATATTTCAACACTCCCCCTTGATTCAAAGTTGACCCATCCTTCTCCTAAAGTAACTGAATTTTTCAACTGACAATGACTTTGTAAGAACATCTGCCACTTGCTCATTTGTCTTACAATGCTCCAACTTGATTTTTCCTTCTGCAACTAGCTCTCGAATAAAATGGTGTCTAATTTCAATGTGTTTGCTTCTACTGTGGAAAACCGGGTTATTTGCCATGGCAATTGCAGAGTTGCTATCACATTTGATTACTACTACTTCATCCAAGGATTTCTTCAGGTCCTTCAATAACTTTTTAGTCCATAAAGCCTGACTTGCAGCAGCTGCTACTGACATATATTCTACTTCACATGAGGATAACGCTACACTCCTTTGTTTTTTGGAACTCCAGATAACAATAGCCGAGCCAAGATTGAAGCAATGACCTGTGGTGCTTCTTCTGTCATATGAGAATCCTGCCCAATCACTGTCACAGAAACCTGAGAGCTTGAAGACTGACTTGTGCTTATATCATAATCCATAATCTGCAGTGCCAACAACATATCTTAAGATTCTTCTTGCTGCTCCCAAATGTTGTTTGCTTAGACAATGCATGTACTTGGAAACCATACTTACAGAATAAGCAAGATCTGGTCGAGTGTGTGTTAGGTATATCAAGGCTCCTATCAGGCTTCTAAATTGTCTCCCATTTGCATTGCCTGTGCCATCTTCTGCTTTCAACTTTTCATTGATGTTCATTGGTGTTGCTACTATTTTGCAATTTGACATTCCAGTTTTCTTTAACAATTCTACTGCGTATCTTTTTTGAGAGACAAATACTCCTCCATCTTCTTGTTTAACCTCCAAACCAAGGAAGTAATTAAGTTCATCCAGATCCATCATTTCAAACTCCCTTTACATTTGTCTCCTGAATTCAGCAAGAATTGAATCACATGATCCCATGTAGATCATGTCATCCACATATAAGCACACAACCATGTATTTCTCGCTTCTTCTGATTTTACATATAGAGTTGGCTCATTGATGCTTCTAGAGAACCCATATTGCAAGAAATATGCATCAATTTTTGTATACCATGCTCTTGGAGCTTGCTTAAGCCCATAAAGAGCTTTTTCAACTTGTAGACTTTCTTCTCCTTCCCTTACACAATGAAGCCTTCTGGTTATTCAACAAACACCTCCTCAATTAGCTCTCCATTCAGAAAAGCAGATTTGAAATCAAATTGAAACATCCTCCATTTCATTTGTACAGCCATCGACAAAAATATTCTGATTGTCTCAAATCTTGCTACTGGGGAAAAAGTTTCTTCCACATCAACTCCAAGGATTTGACTGTAACCTTTTGCTACCAGCCTGGATTTGTGCTTCAGCTTTGAACCATCAGCATGGAACTTAGTTTTAAAGATCCATTTTAGGCCTATAGCTTGCTTACCTTTTGGAAGATCAATAAGCTTCCAAGTCTCATTCCTCTCTATGGCTCTAATCTCTTCCAACATAGTCTCTCTCCATTCTTCAGCTTGATTTGCTTCCTCAAACTTAGTTGGATCTGCAGTAAATAAAGCAAATGTGCAAAAGGCATATATATCTACTAAAGACCTCATCTTTCTGGGAGGTGTGCTATCTGAACTGCTACTTTCATCTTCTGAAATTTTGGTTGACTCTCTTGAGCTGCTGTGATGACTTCCAAGAGGTGAATTTCCTGGAGTTGAATTAGTTGGCTCTGAATTATTTTCTCCCCCTTCTTCTGTTGGCCTTTCTCCTTCCAATTCTAGACTCATTGTGGATCTTCGATCTTCTTCCCATTTCCATCTATTTTCTTCATCAAATGTGACATTTCTACTGATGATTATATTATCATTTTCTGGATTGTATAATCTGCAGGCTTTGGATTGAGTAGAGTAGCCCACAAATATGCATTTGTTTGACTTTTTGTCCAGTTTGTGCCTATTCTGGCTTTGTACCAAACTATATACTATACAACCAAATATTTTCAAATGAGAGATAGAAGGTTTAGACCTGTACCAAGCTTCATAAGGTGTGACCCCTTGTAGTGCCTTTGTAGGTGACAAGTTGAGCAGATAAGCGGCTGTGGCTACTGCTTCACCCCAAAAGATATCAGGTAACTGTTTTTCTTTGATTAAGCTTCTTGCCATCTCCATGATAGTTCTATTTTTCCTCTCTGCTACGCCATTTTGCTCAGACGTATAAGGTGCTGTCAGCTCTCTATGTATACCTTGTTCGTCACAAAAGCTTTTGAATTCATTGGAGAGAAATTCTCCCCCTCTATCAGTACGCAACACTTTGATCTTCCTGCCACTTTGGACTTCTACAAAAGTTTTAAATTTTTTAAAGCAATTGAACACATCTGTCTTTTGAGGTATGCAATACACCCAATTCATTTTGGAGTAGTCATCTATAAATAGGAGAAAATACTTACTTCCACCAAGAGACTTTGATTTCATGGGTTCACAAACATCTGCATGTACCAGCTCTAGAGGCACTTCTGCTTTTCTTGCTTGTCACATCCTTCACATATTGTCTTGTCAGTTTCGATATGAGGTAATCCCAACACCATTTCCTTGTCTTTGAGTTGTTTTAGTCCTGTAAGATGAAGATGTCCATACCTCAAATGCCAAACTCTAGTTGTATTGTCCTCTCTACTAATAAGAGCATGCCCTCCAAAGTCTTCAATTTTTATAGGGAACATGAAGTTCTCAGCCATTTCAGTTTTGTTGATGATGAGATCTCTTCCTCTTTCTTTAATGATGCACTTCTTATCTTCAAAAAAAGACTGAATAGCCAGCTGCCACAAGCTGACCTACACTGAGCAAGTTATGGGCCATCTCTGGTGCATATAACACACTGTCGATTAACTTGGCCTTGCCTTGGCCAACATTAATTGATATAACACCCTTGCCTTTAACCTCAATTCTTCTGTCATTTCCCAGCCTTATATGCCTTTGATGAGTATCATCAATCTTCTTGAATAGACTTTTGTTTCATGTCATGTGGTTTGAACAACCACTATCAATGAACCATACATGCTCCTGATTATGAACATCCTCAATGTATGCCATGAACAGGAAGGCTTCCTTAGCTTCAACTTCTTCAGTTTCCTCTGCAAACTCTGCTTGGTTGTCAGTAGCTTTGCAATCTCTAGCTAGGTGCCCCACCTTATTGCATTTGAATCACCTTCTTGTTTCTTCTTGCCATGTCTTTCCTCTTCCTCTTCCTCTGTTTGCTTTGCCTCCTCCTCTTCCGTTTGAGCTTCGGCTTTCTGAGTTCACAAGACTAGTTCAAGCTTGAAAGGCCTTCTCTTCTCCTTTCTCAGAAGATCTATTAATCTTGTGTTCATGAGCAAGGAGTGAGCCCATCAGAGAATCAAATGACAAATATTCCAAGTCTTTTGACTCTTCTATAGCAGCTATCACATGGTCATATTTGGGTGTCAAGCTTCTTAGGATTTTGGATACAACAGTCTCCTCTGATATGACTTCTCTAAATGCTTTCATTTGGTTGACAGTAGTCCTTGCTTTGTTCATAAATTCCTGCATTGTTTCTCCATTTTGCATAAATAAGAGTTCAAACTCTCTTCGAAGGGACTGAATTCTTACCTTCCTAACTCAAGCTGATCCATGGTATTCCTCCTTCAATTTATTCCAGGCTGCTCTTGAGGTTCGAGCATCTGAAATCTTTGTGAAAACTGACTCATGGAGCCCTTGTTGAATAAAGAAAATGGCCTTTGCATCCTTCCTTTTATTCTCCTTTCTCTTGGCTTCATCATTTTTTGTTTCAGAGAATCCATTCTCTACAAAATCCCACAAATCTTGGGACCTGAAGAGTGTCTCCATTTTGATGCTCCACAGGTCGTAGTTATCACCTTGAAAGATAGGAATCATAGACTGTTGAGCTGATCCACCATTGACAGCCATTTTTCTTGAAGCCAAGATGTGTCAACCTATTCTGATACCACAATTGTTGGAGATTATGAGCCTCTGAAATATTATAAGAAGGAATAAAAAAATGAAGAAGAAAAAAGAACTCAGAGTATTTTTATTTCTTGAGAACTGCAGAATACAAATGCAAGGTGCATGCTTTTATAGCTGTGCACATGAACAATTAATGGCTATAAATAAACTAGCAGATTTTAAGATATTTAGCTATCCCTTAAAACCTGGAAATAACAAGCTCAAATCATAACAACCTAATCTAATCTTTATTGAATATGACTTGGCAACTTGTGAATCATATTTCAATAGGATGATCAATTCGATGAAGAGTTCATACGTCTGTTCCAAATCGACAGTGTTCCCATGAGAGTAAAGGAGAGTATAAGTGGTCATAGAATGCCTTATGGGTATTGTCACTATCTTTGTACCTTTCCTAGTGGACAATTTTAAAATTTCATTATTTTTATGATAAAGAAATTAGCTCAGAAGCAAAAGATCAGTGAACTCAATTGTTATTAGCTTGTATGAAGGTAAAACTACCTAGAAAATAATTTCATATAGCCAATAATTCTTTGTAGCCAATAAAACTCAGGGACTAAACACCCAATTTCAGATAGCTAGAAAATTGTGAACTTTACAAGAAAAATTGAAAGAAAAAAAAACATAGTTGCAAAATTAATAAAAACCCAAAACTCAAATTATTTGAAGATCAAAACTAATTTCCACTTTCCGTCTCCAATTCCTTCTCAGCCAACTTCTCCGCTCATCTTCCTCATCACCGGAGGACCTTCTTGTATCCATTCATATTCAAAGCTTATTCATTCACCGCACTCGCCATGTCCAATCGAGTCTACAATCTTAGGGAAAAGAAAAAAAAAAGTGTTTATTGAGAAATAGCTTTGAGAGCAAGAGAGAAGAAAGGATATCTTTTAGATGCTAAAAAATCAAAGGGAAAGAAAGAGACTAATTTTACTAATTGTCAAGAAGGTGAGGGAATAGAATAACAAGCCTATTTTGAGAATACACCAGAGTTATAAGAATATTTAGGGGTATTTGGTAGAGCAATGGCAAAATGTACGATTGGTATAAAAATGCGATTGCCAAATCGCCAATCGCTAAAAGCAGCTTATAGCTGCTTATGAAATTTGCCGATTGAAGAGAAATTTTATCATAATCGGAGTTTTTAGTTGGTCAACCAAACATCACAAATTTTTTCAATTGGCGACGCACATATTGACAATCGGCAATTAGAGGTATTTAGTTGACCAACCAAACAGCCCCTTAAATCATTTCATAAACACAGTCAACTTTTTCAATGCTATTCACATGCTTTTGACACATGTTTAATACATTCTTGTTAACTATTATGAAAAAAGGATTTAATAAGATACAAATTAAAAGTTGAAGGTTTCAATAAATACATTTTTAAAATTAAAAACTTAATAACATAAAAAGGCAAAATTCAGGAATCTCGTAATGCATCAGAAACTAGAGTCTATATATCTAACATCTTATATAAAGAATGAAACTACTATTATAGTACAAAAGATGGTTTTCATTCACCACATATTACAATAGAGCAATTTTATAAACAATTGTATGATTAAAAAAAATAAAATACAATTTTATGTGCCTAATAAAATATATATAATTTTAAAAAGAAATAATTATTTTTAATAGGAAAAACATTACCATCTATTCAAATGGCTTAAAAAACCTCAGGTATAAATTAGTTGTGAAAAATAAAATCTGTTTTTCAGAAAATTATTTTTAAAAAAATAGAAAACTAGAATTAGGTGTTAAAATTATAAAAAATTTCTAAATAAAAATTTTGAAAATAATTTCTAAATTTTTTAAAATTATATTATATTATGAAAAACTACTTTATAATCTTTTTCACTTTTCTTTAAAATAAAAAATCATGGAAAGTAATAACTATATATTTAAATAAAAAAGCTCAAAAATAAAAAAATGAAAACGAAGGAATAAAAAAAAATCAAATGGAAAATAATTTTAATATATTTTTTGTTTTCTAATTTTTTAATTTAAAAATATAAATATAAAAAATGAAAAATGAAAAAGAAAACTAAAAAAATAAAATAGAAAATTTTTTTTATAACTAAACAATACCTCAAATTTTGACTATTTTCCTTAATTTGCATTTCTATATAATTCAATCACTATTTGATTAATTGAATTAATTGAAAATAATTCTAATATCATTTATTAAAAAATTATCGAATGGATTTGGCCTCAAACTAAAAAATATCCTTTAATTTTTATATTTTTATATAAAAAATCTTAAATTATTAAAATTATTTTTCAAAATAATAAAAAATTAAATATATCTTATAAAATTTACCCCTTTTCCAATAAAATAATTATTAATTCGTCCATGATCATGTTGTTTTCTTTTATAAATAATATATATCAATATATTATAAAATATCAAAGATTCTATGAGTTGATAAAAATGTATTAATAAAATAGTAGAATTTGTTTTAAAAACATTCTTTAATGTCATTAAACTAATAGTTCCATTGTCAATTCAATAACACATCTAGGAATTTTTCTTTGAAGGGTAAAGTATTAATCACCAATAATTTTAAATATAAATACATGTAATAAATTAATGGGTACAATTTAATCAATTTATTTTGAACCGACATTGGATTACTATTTATTAAAATAAATTTTATATATAATGTATTTATTATTAAACTAAAAATTAAATTATTATCTTAAAATTAAAATATTATATATATTGTTTACACTAAAAATAACAATATGGGATAATTAACTAAATTTAGTATAATAATCTTTTAATTATTTTAATTATGAGTTCTTGTTACAATCTAATGGCCCAAAAGTATAAATTTCTAATAACAATCCCAATCAAAATGTAAAGGACCCCAGTCCAATTAATGTATATACAAGAAGAACCGTCAAATTAATGTATATGCAAAAAGAATTATTAATTAATTTAAATCATGAGATTTAATATAATAAATGAACTTGACAATACATATATGTAGGTTCTGAATTGTTAATTTGTGTCAATAGAGGGTCTGATGTGTAGATCATTTGAATCGTCAATCAGGAATTGAGTATATAGAAAGAATCGTCGATTCAGAGAATAAAGTTTAAAAAAAATTTGAAATTTGTGAAAATTTCAGTATATAAAATGTGTTGAGAGCATAAATTGAATTATCTCAATTTTATTTGTACTTAAGTCTCAGGTAATTGAATGGAGATGATGGCTTAATATGTGTAGTATTTGATCACGTCTTGTGCCAAGCTAGGAATTGTGTTTTTTATTTCAACCTCCTCGCATCCATTCGAGGAACAAAATCAGGAATAACGGTGTCATGATCCTATATTTGATTTAAGGGTTTGGTTTGATAAATCACAGTTACCTTACAGTTATTTGGATTTGATTAGTTAGTTATTGTGTAAGGCTTTGAAATAAATTTATTTTATTTATTCTCTCAAGTAGCCCACTTGAATTAGTTATACTAAGTTTCAATTTGTGAGCTTGACTTTGCTAATGGGCATGTTATTTTATAGGTTGATGTCAATATATATATGGAATATTATATAAATATGTTATTTTTTATTTTTTATTTTCAATTTTATGATTTTTTTTTCATTTTTATTATTTTTTAGTATATTTTTAGTATATATATAATATATTTTTAGTATATGTCATATTTTTAAAAAAATATTTTTAGATATGCTATTTTTGAAAAAATATTTTTAAGTATATAGTATTTTTAAATTTTTTTTAATAATAAAAATAAAATATTTTTTATTTTTTTTGATATTTTTGAAAAAATTCCTATATATAAAAGCATTAATTTTAGGTAAATGCATTGTGAAGTGGAGATCCAAATCCAACAACTTTTTTTGAAGAAATTAAAGACCTAATGGCCTAATCCTAATGACACTGCCTAGCTAATATTTAATTAAACCATATAATAATATATGGTCTGCTCTAATTAGGCAACAATCATGCATCTCCATCATTAAGCATAGTATTAAAAGGACAAACTCTTTGACAAATTCTCAATCACTTCTAGGCTAAAAAAAAATAAAATCAATTCCCTCCCCTATTGAATTGGAAAAAAGCTCGAAAGGAAAAATATAAAATTTGTATGGTTAAACTAATTTCACCTGCCAAACTTTGTTTGTGTTTTTTTTTTCTTTTATTTTTTAGTATATTAAACCTTATTAAAAGGGAAGGAAGGATAAATATATATTCAGTATAGATAAATATTTTTTTTTAAATATCTCGTTTACTTTTAGATATATTTAAAATTTTATAAAAAATAAATATATATTTTATTTATCATTATTTTTAAGAGAAATTTTAAAAATAATAAAAATTTAGAGTTTTTTTTTTCTTAAGAAAATGTGTTTTGTTATGAATTTTACAATTTTTAAGCTAAAACATGTTAATTTTCTTTTTTAAAATCATTTGATATCCGGTAATCACTGGTTTTGATTAATTTGAATTTGAATCGAATATAATTCATAAAAAATAAAATTATTTAACATTCACATTAGAGTTGAGGGGTTACTGTGTTTTATACAGAAGTTTCTGATGTGTCTCATTTTAATAACTTAAAAAATTTTATAAAATTTAAAAAAAATTATATTTTGATAGTGTTTGATTAAATGAATCTATTGATATATTTTTTATGCTAAATAAAAATTATTTGAATAGCTAAAAATGTATTATAAATACGTTAAATCTAGACCGTTAAATATAATACATAAAATTTTTAATGTATTTTTTCTATCCAAATGATTTTTGTTTAATATAATAAAATATATCAATAGATTCATTACATCAAACACTATCAAAATATAATTTTTTAAAAATTTTATAAAATTTTTTAAATTGCTAAAATGAAACACATCAAAAGCTACTCTGTAAAAATACGCAAAAATCTCCTCAACTCTTCACATTAATCAATATTTCTTAAATATCAATCAAAATCAAATCATCTATTGAAAAAATAAATAATAATCATATATTTTAGAGATTTTCTTTCTCAAAAATAGTTGCAACAACCATACTTCTTTTTCAAAAAGTAGATTTTTTTTTTCTAAATTAGTTCATTATGTATTAATAAAAATAATACTACTAATAATAATAATAACAAAAAGACAATAACTTTCTTATACACTTTATAATTTTGGAAATATTTTACTATGCATTGAATATTATTTTTTTAATGATTTATTAATATTCCTTTTATGTTTTTCTCTAATAAAAAACACAGTATTTACTACATGTTATTATCAAATTAGTCTGAATGTATGCACTCCATACCTAACCATTTGTATTTTATAACAAATTATCAACCATTAGACTATTAACAATAAAATTTAATCTCATAATTTTTATTTGTCACTCAAATAAAAACAACAATAATTTATCTTCTAGACATTAAAAAAAAACATAAATAACTATTTATACATTTAAAATTCAAAATCATATTTAAAGATTTGTTTAGTTGAGTAATGGTTGGGAGTTAATGTTTAGCATTTATGTCCCAATAATTAATATAAAATATTTCATCTAGTTACTAATTACTAACTGCAAACCAACAATTAACTATAACCATTAAATTAAACATATTCTAAGTAGGAAATATATTTATAGTGAATAAAATACATGTTAATAATGCACAAATTACATACTTAGACATACCTAATAATAAGTGTTTATATAACTTGAATAATAGACTAAGATTTTATTCAGAAACGAAGTCACTTAATGACCTAAGTAGATTTGGACAATCCCACAAAATAAAATTTATTAATTTATAAAAAAAAATCATTTAATCTATTCAAATTTAATTTTTTATAAAAAAAAATTTCTCGATCCATTCAAATTTAAACCTAAAATTAATTTATTTCATTGCTGATTTTTTTCCACCTCATAATGCTTAAAAATATAAGCACAAGTTATTATACTTTATTGAGTAGCCATCTTTAAGCCAAATTTAGGGTGTCCATACATGGTTTAATTGGCAATTGGCATAGCTTCTACTTCTTCAACAAACTGCAGTTTGCAGTTTTATCAACATGTGTCTATTGCCTTTGGCTTAAGACAAATTAGCAAACGGAAGAAAGCCAAAAAAAATAAATAAAGGAAAAAAAGATTAATTAAAATTATTTAAGAGAATTCACTTAATATATTAATATGTCACTATTTTTTAAAAAGCTTAATTATAAAAAAAAAAAAATCTAATTGAAACTCTTAATCTCTTATATTACAAGTTAAATATTCAATTAATTATATATTTTAAAATTGAATAATTTTTAACATAAAATTATTAATTTATTGAAATATTATTATGATAAGGTAGCTTCCCTTCTCTCTGAAAATTTAGGTAGCTTCATCCTTTGCATGTGACTGCTGTATGTGTGGTGTGGCTAATAACTTTTAGATGGTTTATTTGTCCCCTTTACTGTGCCTCACATAGATCCTTTGACATAAAGATGAAGGAATAAATACCCCTAAAAATGTAAAAAAGAGATCACCCCTAACCCCCAAATCATTAAACCCCCTCACCATAACCAAAATTTCTCTCTCTTTCTCTCTTACTTTGCAAAGCAAAAGCCAAAAGGTTATATTACCTACCGCCATTTCTTCAGCTTAAAGACTCTCTTATTATCCATTATCATTAATACCTATGTCCCAGTAGTACTCAATTGTCCCATTGAAAGATTGATTTTTAAGTAATAAAAATGGATGTTAGTAGAAGAAGAGCTGGTGTTAAAACTAGTGTTGCTGCTGGCTCTGTTTGGGAGAGCAGAATGAAGCAGGTTATTAATGGAGATGGTAATCTTGAAGAGACTACTACTACTGTTGCTGCTGCCCCTGCTGTAGCTGATACTTCAAGAAAAGTCGTTAAAAAACCCCAAATTGGTACTGGTACTGCCAAAAGAAAGACGTGGAAATCTGAGAGTTTTGATGGCCCAATTCAGATTGCTAAAGGGAAAACAGAGCTTTCCCCAAAATCAGTAGCAATCAAGAATTGTGAAGAACGATGTAGAGAGTTGAGTGTCTCTGCTGATGGAATCAAGAAAACCTCAATTTCTTCAAGAAAAGGAAGATCTGATGGAATTAAAGAGCTAACTGTTTCTGTTGATGGAATTGATAAAATCCCAATTCAGGGGAAGAAAGGAAGATCTGAGATTAGTGGTAATTCTGTTGTTGTTGATGGAAATGAGAAAAGCCCTGTTCAGATTAGAAAACCAAGATCTGATATAAAAGAGGTTCTTGAATCTGGTGGTACCCAATTGAGAAAGGTAAAGTCAGATTCAGTTAATGCTGTAAATCAAAATCAGTCTGATAAAGATATTGCAGTTGATTGTGGGATTGAAAGGAATTCAATTCAGTTAAAGAAATCAAAATCGGAGCCTGAACCAGTGATTAAAGGAACTAGCGATGATTCTGTTAGTGAAATTGAGAAGAATCCACCTGAAATTGAGGACAGTAGTGGATCTGAGGAATCTTGCAAAGAGTTTGGTGTATGTCAAGAAAAGGCCATTTCTGAAACCAATGGGGCACTAATAAAATCCCCTCCTCAATTATTGGTGGATAATGAAGAATTAGAAGAAGATGAAGAGGAAGAGGAGGAAGAAGAAATAGATGAGGAAATAGAGATTGAGATTGAGATTGAAAAGAAGAGTCTTGATATTAAAGAGATTAACATACCAGAACCAGAACCAGAATCAAAACAAGAAATGAAGCCTACGAAAGTTGAAGCAAAATCACTACCAGAGCAGAAGTCAAAGAAAGTGGAAATTAGCATTCCAGAACAGCAGCCTAAGAAATTAGTGAATGAGGATAAAAAAGTTTATCAATTTAGGAATAGAACTGCACCCATTTCTTCAACTGTTAATAAGCAGCCTCCTCCTGTGTTAAGAAGAGCAACAATTTACCAAAATCTTGCAAAACCCACTTCAAGTAAGAATCTCTCATCTCCTTATTTTTATTTATTTTTTGGATTGTGGGGTTTGATGGCTTTTACCCTTTTTTTTTTTTTTTGATTTGCAGTTCCAGTCACTAATGCATACCAGAATTTCCCAGAAACCCACAACAAACTACAGAACCTAGGTGAGATTTCATTTCTTGAAAAATTTAATTCCGCTGTTTCCTTTTAGTTCACTTTCTTAATTAAATCCTCTGGATTTTGTTCTTTTTCAGTGGATTTAGTTATGTGGAGAGACATTTCGAGATCTGCATTTGTCTTTGGAATTGGTACATTTATCATAATATCTTCTTCCTATACTAAGGATCTCAATATCAGGTGAGAAAATCAGAAATTACACTATCAATGTTAACTTTTATTTAAATTTTTTGTTATTTTGTTTACTATTCCTCTGTTCATAAACAGAGCAAAAAACTGAAACTCTGTTTTGATTGTTTTATTATTATTTTTTTACAGTTTTATTTCTGTGATTTCCTATCTGGGTCTTGTTTATCTTGCTGCCATTTTCTTGCATAGATCACTTATTTGCAGGTAATTTTCTAAATCAATAATCAAGAAATTAAGATTTGAAAAAAGAAAAGGTTATTAATTTAGTCTCATTATTTTTTTTTTTTTTGAATAATAAAAATTCAGGGGAGTTATAGATATAGATGATACAAGGTATGTGCTAGGTGAAGAAGAGGCAATTTGGTTACTAAAATTGGTTCTGCCTTACTTGAATGAGTGTCTATTAAAAATTAGAGCTCTTTTTTCTGGTGATCCTGCTACTACAATGAAGGTAATTTCTTTTATTTTTTCTTACTGCAATCTTATTATTTGAGAAACATACAAAAAGTTTGATGGACTGTAACAATGGCAGTTGGCAGTGCTGCTGTTTGTTTTTGCCAGGTGTGGCACCTCCATAACCATTTGGAAAATGGCCAAATTGGGTATGTCATTTTTTTGTTATTATTGTTATTTCTATTTGGATGGCCATTTCTTCCTGTATTACTTAATGGGTTCCCATAAAACTTTCTAATTCAGCACAGATTTATTTTTTTTTGAAATATTGAATTGAATTTTTACAATTAAAATCCCAAAATCATAATAATTTCAATCATTGTATATATTTGACAATTCAATTAGAAACTTTAAAATCAGGTTTATAGACAAGTATTGAGTTTTTAAGTTAATCGGATTTTTTTTTAATGTTTGATAGTAAAATAAAATGGGATTTTGAACATTTCAATTGAGTTTTTTTTTTTTTTTTTTTTATAAACAGTAAGTTGGTATTTATTTTGAATCAACAAAATTTTTTTTTGGGCAAAATTTCATTTTAACAAAATCTAAATTTAGCAATATTGGATTATCAAACATCCTATTAATTTCTTGTAAGTTTTTTCATCTTTTTACTGAGATATGGTTAATGACTTTATGGTAACTACTGGGTCAGGATTTTTTGGGGTTTTCACAGTACCAAAAGTCTGCTCATCGTACTCTACACAGTTAACTGGTTATGGTAAATTCTCTCATCTTCACATGTTTTTGTACACTTGTATTCTTTTGATTGATTTATGATAGTGTTTACCATTAGATCACATGGGCCCACAAGAGCTTTGTAGTGAAAGTAAAGGCAGATTCTTTGCAACGGCTCTTGTTTAACGATGTTTCCTTCTTCTGAACTATTTAGCTGATCATTTGGGTCCTACAAAAAAAAAATAATAATAAAAAGTCCAAAAATCCATCTTCTTAATTACTATCTATCTCTAATATCGGATGCTAATTTGGCCAACCAAATCAATAAAGTCCACAAAACTATAAATGCATCACAAAAATGGTCCCATCTAATATATTATTACTTCTTTTTTAATTGGGACCCATTCTCTAATACTTCTCTTTTATGTTATTTGTTGCTTGTGATTTGCAAATCACACTATTGATTTTAATTATACCTTCAATTTTTTTTAATTGATAAAAAAATTAATTTTATTAAATTATTAATCATTGTTAGTTTAGTTCAAACTCTGAATTAAATTGGGTTGGGGGCTGTTGTCATGTGTCTAATTTTAAATACTTATAAATTTTTATAAAATTTATAATTTGATAGTGTTTTATATAATGAATTCAATGATATATTTTTTATATTAAATAAAAATTAAATAGACAGTTAAAAATATATTATAAATTTTATATATTATATTTAACGATCTAAATTTAATATATTCATAATGTATTTTTAACTGTCCATTTGATTTTTGTTTAGTATAAAAAATATATCATTAGATTCATTATATGAAACACAATAAGATTACAATTTTTATAAATTTTTATAAAAAATTTTAGGTACCTAAAATTGGACACATGAGGGATTGCTATGTAAAAATATAAAGCAGCTTCCCTCAACCCAATTAAACATTGTTAGTCTAATTCAGACTCTGAATTAAACATTGAGATTTTCACGATCTTAATTATATGAATACTGTGGAGAGAGATGATTTTTTTACTTTAAAATTACATATAAAATTAAAATATATATATATTTTTTTGTATTTCATTATAAGATTTTAAAATATTAATAAGTAAATTATTTTAATATTCATGAAATTTGACATAATTAGTATTTTAATTTTTATTATTTTGAAATTAATATTTTTAATATAAAATTTGTTAATGATAAATATTTTAATTTTTATTTATAAAATTATGAAATTTTTATTGAATTTTAATTCTTGATATTTTAATGTATACAACACTTTCAATTCTAAAATTTTAAAATGTTTTTTTATTTCTTCAATGATTATATTACATAATATTTTGCAATTAAAATTAATTTTGAGTTTAAATGTGTTAATTTTAAAATAATAAAAATTAAAATATTAATTATATTAAATTTCAAGTGTCCTATAGTAATTTATTTGATATTAATAAAGTTTAAAAAAATTATCTAATATTAATTAATACAACGTTAAATTTAAATAATTTATTTTCATTTGATGCTAATATTTGTATAATTAAATTGGGACGTGAAGCTAAATTTTGGATTCGACGGTTTCGAGATGCTTGGGAGTCATGTTCACACAAGAAAGCGGTAGCTTTGGCCATTTTTACCCTTGTATGGAACCTATCTTCAATGGTTGCTCGGGTTTGGGCAGGTGAGGACGCTCTCGTCATTTCATAAATAAAATTTTATTTTCTTTTACTTTTTTATTTATTTTATTAGTTTTGATTTGCAAATTTTACAATTTTAAAATAGAAAAATGAGTTTTGTTCCAATACAATACTAATGTACCATTTTACAGTGTTTATGATGTTTGTAGCCGTTAGATATTATCAACATTCTATGGAAGCAGATGATTGGGTGGTTGAGGATGACGATGATGTAGGAGATGATGATGAAACCTTGCATGGACAGAGACAAGGGATTGGCCCCACTTCGGTGGAAGTAAATAAAGTGAAAAAAGGGTTCTAATTTAAAATATATTTTGTATGCATGTGGTGTGATAGGGAATAATGTGAGGGTTCTTCTTCTTTTTTTCTTTTTTAATTATTATTATTATCTTTTTATTATTATTTTATTATTTATCTTTTTTATTTTTATTTAATAATATAAAATATTTATGTCACAATTCGACTATAAAGGACACATAAAATACGAAAAAAATGTAATAAGATCATATCCACAAAAATAAATAACAAAAGTTTTTGCTTGACAATAACATCACAAACGTACAGATAAATGTAAGTCATCCTCTATCATACATAGATATCTCAAATTCAGACTCTTGTAATTGTAGAATTATAAATTTAAAGTTACAATCCAGAAAGTCATAATTATACATAACAAAATACAATTAGCCAATACAAAGACAGAAAATAAGGCTTTAATATAAAAATTTTCCTTGAGATTAGATAAGAGGGAGCGTATCAAAAAGAAAAAGAAGAGAAATAAGAAATTAAAAAAAGACTAACTTAGGTACGCGAAGCGAAGACGAAGGTGAAGATCTAGAGGCTCTCAGCAAGGTCGAGAGATTTTTACTGAACCGAGTTAAAATTATTTTTACAGCGGATAAAATTAAAGATTGTTTAAAGTTATTTATAAAATTATTATTTGATTGTGTCAGATATGGACAAATTTACATGTTAAATTAATTAACATGTCGAAAATTATTAACCGCGTGTCAATATCAGATACCGATTCTTTCTTCTATTTTCCTAGAGTATTGATTGCTTCTTGATAGTCATTGCGGCTCTTTCTTCTTCTCTTTTTCTTTAACTCACCACGTACATATCTAAAATCTACTCTTTCATATATATATATATATATATATATATATATATAGTCAATAAAATATTTATAAAATATATTTTATTTTGATATATTAAAATTTAAAAATAATTTTTTTAAAAAATTATTATTTAATTATTAAAATATTAAATTTATTATTTTCATATATAATTTCACTAAACATAAATTTTAAAATATTTATATTTAATTTAATTAAAAATTTAAGGTGTTATAGTAGTGTGAATATGTTGTTTGGAAGGTGGAACCATTTTTACACACTAAAAAGCCCACTAGGTAGGGAAATATATCATACAATAATTTTTTACAAAATTTGCTTAATTTTCTCATTTGTGTTGGTTGTTTATCCATTTTCAATACCTAAATTTTCAAGATTCGTTAATTAAACTCCTTTTTTTTTAATTTTGAGTTATCGAAGTTGCATTAAGGACTTATTTAATTACACACTTAGACAATCTTAGACAATAGAAATAACGTAGTGATAAATATATATATATATATATATATATATATTATCTTAACAATAAATTTTAATTCGAGTCCTTTTTTTGTAATGCTAAAATAATAATTTATTTAATTATTAAAATAGAAAAATGAAAAATTATCAATAATATTCAAAAAAAAGATTAAAATTTTCTCAATACATACAACTCTTCAAATGTTTTTTAAAAAATAGTTCTCCCTTTCTTTATACTTAATAATTTTCTCAGTGAACAAACAATATAATTTTCTTATTGATTTTGACTTTTTTTATTAATTTCTTTATTTTTACTTATACTGCTAATTAATTCCTGAACTCAAAGTATTCATGAATTTATTAATAACATAAAATTGAAGAGTATGAATTCATTAAACTCAAATATTTTATTCATAATAAAAATTTGTTCAAATGAAAATTGTGAAAGTGAGATTACAATTTCTAATTTTGGGTTAAGAAATCCAAAGAGTTGAGAAATGCAAATTGGCCTTGAGAATGGAGGATTTGTAAGCAGTGGACTTTCATTATTGGGCCTCAAATAAATGAACATTGTAACCCATATATTAATGGACTATCCAAATTACTAGGGATAAACTTATGGACTGAACCCGAAATCAAAACCAATAGACCAATTAATCGATTTTTTTTTTTTCCAAATTTTCCTCTCTCTTTTTTTTAACATTAAAAACTTGAAAATACAAAACAGGGAGCAGAGTTTTGATACAAACACAAACAGAGAAATTGCCAGGGCCTTTGATACTTGAATCTCTATAACCCTTTTGATCTGAGATAATTATAGGTTTGCCCATAAAATCAATACTCAGATATGGGAAGTTGTTGGATTTTGATTCTCCAATTCCAAGAACACCAAAAGAAGAACTTAACCCAGAAACCCATTTGGTTTTTGAGTTCAAGAAAGTCTAATTCAATCCAAAAACATTTGAGTGCAGTCTTCAATGAATAACCCATGGCTATGGATAATTTAGGTGTCTCAGTTAGGTTATAATAGCATAAAAACTAAAACACTAATATACAATTTTAGTGTTATAAATTATATATAATTTTTTTTAGAGGAGTTAATTAAAAATTTATAAATAATTTTAGTATTATAAATTATATAAGAATGGGAACATGTTGATAAATAAAAACGCTTTATTAATTTTTTTATATTTACCAAATTAAATACCTATTATTATTATTATTATTATTATAAGAAAATCTTATTATAGTAGAATTTATATTTATTATTATTATTACTATTGTTATTATTATAATTATTATTATTGCTTAAGAAAATTTTATTATAGTAGACTTTAGATTTATTTTATAATTTTCTATAAAAAAAACTTTTTTATTAAATTTTTATATTATTTATTAGATTTTAAAGGTTTGTTATAGATATTTCACATATTCATTTCATTTAAAATCGAATGTAATATATTTTTTTATAATTTATATTAATTATACATCATATTAATAGAATTAAAAAAGGTTCGACTTTAATTTTTTTATTTTGATTATTTTATTAAAAATTTATATTTTTTCAAGGATTAAAAAGTTAAATTTGAGTCTTATATAATATATATTGGAAAAAATAGTTAATCTAAACGCATGGCCTATGAACAGGAAAAGTGGGCCAATGCCCAAAGGCATAAGAATTCTACACGATAACGTCTCTGCTCTCTACTGGTTGATGGATTAAGGATTTGTACTGATTTTTATAATTCAATTATAAGTTCTTACAAAATCAAACTCAAATGACATTAATATTTGCTCAATTTACATCAACCAGTTGAGAGTAAAGACGTTATCGAGTAGAATTCTTATGCCTTTGGGCTTTGGCCCACTTTCCTTTTCTACACATTTGACTCACGTGTCAAATAATATTAAACGAAATTATCGTATTCATATAAAAATAAATTTTTATATAAATAAAAAGATATATTCTTATCTTACTTAATAATTTTTCTTAAATATATTTATATTCGGATGATTTAAAGTTTTCCTTTTTCTTTTTTGGTGGGTCATAATCAATCAAACACCAAGTTGGTAACAATTAATTCATGTTCTTTATGATTGAATTGATAGCTTTATTAGGGTATTAATATTAATAAATTTTCACATTATTGAGCATTTGTTATTAGTTGGTACTTTGAATTGAGTGGCTAATTAACTTATCTTAAAACCAACAAGATAAGGTATATATATATATATATGAAGAAACTTAAAAGAAAAACCCATTTGACAAGTGAAGTTATTTTCCAAATCCACTTGTCACTTGCAAAATTTTCATGAAATAACTATCAATATTAATCAAATTTTCATTTTACAAGCAATTTTCACTTTATAATCAATTGCTCCTACCTATATATTTAAACCATACAATTTTACACGTGGCTTATATTTATGGTTATCTTACTATTTAAATTAAATTATTGATAGGTTGAATGAAATTTCAACTTCATAAACACTTTTGGTTACTAGACAATGCAATTTGTTTCATTATGTAATACATTGGGTATTTGATTTAGTTGTCAAAAGTTAATTAATATTCTCTTTGTCCTATCATAAATGTTTTATCATTTTTTTTTTATGATTCAATTTAATTATTATATTTTTTAATTTAAATATTTTATTTTAATTTGACAATAATATTTTTATTAAAAATATGTTAGAAAATATAAAAATTAATTAAAAGATATAAAAGTAAAAGAATTAGAAAGGTAAAAAATAAATTAAACTAATTAATAAATTAAAATAATAAATGAGTTAAAAATATTAAAATAAACTAAAATTTATTTTAATAATAATTATATATTTTATAATTAAAATATTTATTATGAAACGGAAAAAATAATATTTTAACTCTTGACAACTAATATAACTCATTCAATAAATTAAAAAATTAGATAGTTTTTATTTATATATATTTTTTTAAAAAAATATTATAGTATTAATTTTATCATCAATTAATTTCTAAAGATTCATTTTATAATTTTTTTTTTTCATAGTTGATATATTATATATTGATTATATATATTACTCCTAACAAAAATTATTATTATTAAAATTATTTTTTCTTGAATTAATCTTTATGTGATATTTTTATTTATAATTTTTTAAAAATAATAAATAATTATTTAAATATTATAATATTTGAAATAACTACAATATTTATATTTATAAAAATAATATACTAAAATTAATTATTTTTATATTTTTATAACACATTAATATTGAATATAATATATACAAATATACATGCAAAAACAACTATACTCTTAATTACTATTATAAATTTCAATAATAATAACTATTAAATTTTTATTAAAGAATTATTGATGAGTTAAACACTTTTAACTATTAATTATCACTTATTATAATCAGTTAAATCAAATATATTGATATCATATGCAAACTATCTACATTTCTTCTGAGATGATTTTTTTTTTCAAAAGTAAATTAATGTTATAAAACATATAATTAATTAAGAGAGCATAGCACACGAAAGCTAGGAGATGTATTTTTAATTATTAATTATAATTATCAAACTAGTTGATTCGAACACCCTTCCATTATTTTTTTTATTTTTTATTTATGTAATTATAAGTATTTTTATCTATATTTTATAATTGATAGAATTAATTCTATTTTAAAATTCGTAACTACTCCTTTCAAATATAGACTGATAATTATCTATCATCTCAATTTTAATCTTATTGTTGGACCAAAATATTATTAATCATTTTAAAATTTTTATCAAAAATAAAATAAAATTAGATTTTGAACTTTAATTTTCTTTATTATGGAATATAAATTTTAGAAGCAATTTAATATAATATTTTAAAATAAATTTAAATACAATAATTTTTTTTAAACAAAAAATATATAAAATTAATTTATAATTTAATATAGTAATAGCATAAAAAGGTTATAAAAATTTTAAAATTAATAAATTTCTTGTGTAAATAAAAATAAGAGAAATTTAATTTTTTTTTTGTTAGAAACTTAAATTTACTTTAAAATGTATTTAAAATTTATCATTAATTTTTTTTACAATATATTTAAAAATTTTACAAAAATATAATAATATATAAAAAAAATACTTTTAATTATTGAATTCCAAATTACTATTATGAAGTGTTCAGTGAAGTGAACTTTTAAAAATATAAAAAAAATATAATATATCGATAAATGTATATATCATTTGAATAATTAATACAAATTTAAATTTTGTCTCTAATATTTAAAAAAAAAAAAAAGAAGTAATGTTTCAAAATCGAATATTTTTCAATATCACTAACTATCATGTGACGAACCAAATAACAACCATCAATTTTTTTTTTATTCTTTTTAATTATTAAATGAGGTTGCCGTTGATTATTATTATTATTATTGGCTTAATTTTGAAAGATTATAAAGCCAAAAATTAGTTTTTTTTTTTTTTTAGGAATGAAACCAGCAAAATAAAATTAATGCAAAGAAGTTACATCTGCTATGATGAGAGAAGCTACAAAATGAGGTACTTCTTCCATCCATATAGTTCCAAACAATGCACTACATTATAATCCCAAAAATTAATTTAATTGATAAGTGAGTATATATATATATATATTTTTATTAATTAGGGTTTGAATTTTGAGATAAATAAATAATAATTTTTAAACATAAAGTTTAAGCGTGATAGTTTACCTTTGAATAAGTGATAGTATACTTGAAAATACCTTTAGTAGTCTAAATAATATATATATAAACAAATTTTGATATCTTAAATCGCTAATATATCAATTTAATTTAAATTAATGGTAAATTAAATCAGTTTCACCGAATAGCCGATTCAGTTTGATTCTAATAATAATGGTCGTAATTTAATTTATTCATATTTTATAATAAAACTCAAATCAAAATTTAACTTATAAATGATTTTGAATATGGTGATTCGCTAATATTTCAGGCGGTTTTATTTTGTGTTTTATTTTTTAAATAGTTATTTTTTTATAAATCCATCAATTATGTATAATTTTATTTTATGTGACTTTGATTTCGATCTAAAATGATTAATTCAAGTTATATAAATAATAAATAATTATATTTTATAAATTACTTTTTATTTTTATTTCAAATTCATGTGGTAGCAACTCCTACTTGTTGATGTGCTAATTTAATTTAACACTTTAACTTAATACATCATGCTCACAGCTCTCATGGTGCAGGTTTTTACATTAATGTTTTGTTATTAGACTAATATTTTAATAATGTATAATATAGTTATTAAGCTAATAAGTCGTTTTTCTCTTATATTAAAGAATTTCTTATGTATTAGTTAAAAATAATGACATTAAACATGATTTCTAAATATAAAGGATGCATGAAATTAATCAACCAAATTTTAATTGAATTGAGGAGAAAAAAGTTGATCAACTCGTGAATATTTAAATTCGTCACTAAAAACTTCATAAACTAGATTAATTAGTGCCCTAATCATAATATTCTATTACAATAAACAACATATCAATTCTTAAATGAGAGATTAATTAAATTGATTAATTCAAATACTTTATTAATCTTTGAAGCAAGAGAGAGTGACAAACTGACAATTGATCCTTTCAATCTCAAATTTGTGGCCATTAGACTCTTAACAGACCACATGCTTCTATCAACTTGCTTTACGAGGACCCCATTTGGATTAAATAATTACTTATATTTTTATTTATTTAATAAATCAAGATTCAAGTTAACTAACATTTGTCTTCTAACTAATTAAGGAAAAAAAAGTTCTTTAACTCATAATTAATTATAAAATTATATTTTTGTTTTAATTAGCAAAAAAAATTATTGAGAATATTGGTTAACAAATAATTTTTTTAAGAATAAATGAAATTTCAATTCATAATAATAATAAAAAAAATTGAACTCTAAAGAAACTACTAATTTAATCTAATTAATGAAATAGAAAATGAAAAACATATAAATTAATTTAATTTTAAAAAATACAAATTTTATTAGTGTATTTTACCTAATTAATCTATAAAAATTAAACATTAATTTGTCAGTAATCTTCTTGAAATTCAATTACACAATCTAATAGAAATTATATTATGATTTTTAATTTTGAGGTAATAGACCTTTAATTTGTACATTTGTTTTTTGTGAAAAGAACTTTAATTTGTATTAAGCTTAGTCAAAATCAAATGGGACTATTTTAAACTTGGCATTTGGATTATTTTACAAATTTTCTTATCTCCATCAACATAATTATCCACATTTTTATAAAATTAGCAAAAACAAATTTAATTAATATTTTCATTATTTCTTTTTATCTGTCATTTAAATTAATTATACGAAGACTAAGAAATATATTAAATAGTCTTAATTATACGAAAAATAATTATATATTATTAAATTATTTTAGAAGAATTTTTAAACATTCATGGAGATAATAAGAAATAAGCGTAAAATTTAAAAAAAAAAAATCCTTTTTTTCAATGATAGATAAATTAAAAAAAAAATTATCATTGATAAAAGGAAATGGGAGTGATTATGATTGGTTTCTAATTTAATTTAATATTTTTTTAGAAAAAAAAAATTAAAAGAAATATGATATAAAAATATTCTAATCACATTAGGTTATATCTTTGGTTAGTGATGATGGAAAAGACATTAAATAGTAATAATAATAATGGAAATGATGCACTGAAGCACAAATTGGGAATGTTGGCCCCATTTTTACCTAAATAGATAGATGTGTGGGTATATTATGGAGCCTACACAGAAAGAATTGCATATGCCTAAATCATTGACACCACAGGCAAATGTCCAGAAATGCTCACTGGAATTTGATGGGATTAAAGCAAATAATATTTAGTTAGATAAGGTATATACATGTATCAAGCAAAGAATTTTATGGACCTTCTCACATGGTTGCATATGAATTTTTATGTCGTTTATTTGCTACATAATCATCTCTAATTAGAAAACTACTAGTATTTTTAACTTATTAGTTTGCTTTATATATATATATATCAATTTTTAAAACCGACAATAATTTTTTAATACATAAATCGAACATAAAAATATGTTATCATGATCGTTTCGAGATTTAATGTCGAGATTTAATGCCAATGAACATGTAAACTGATTTAAACATATCTCTAATCGACAAAATTTATACATATTTTTAAGAATAAATAATAATATATAATTTTGATTGACTAAATTATTGAATTTGAAAAAAGCAATAATAATAAAATTATGTTCATTTTTATTCAATGATTTAAAACAAAATGGTAAGAATAATATTGAGAGCCAATGCTCATTGTCATTGAACTCATTGATAAAGTCTTACTATGAGTAAATTAATATGTTATTTATTAATCTCATTATAGCATAACTAATATTCAAATTATTATTATTATCTTCAATAATAATATATAGTTAAGAAATAACTAAAAATAATTTTCCAAAATAATTTTTTTTCTACTTGTCTGTTGGTAGATTTCACTTTTCAGGAATATAATGACATAATTGTTTGACATTTATATTAATATTATTATTGCCAGTATTGCATTTAAGAGTGAATGTGATGACATATTGTGCCAATGCATATAGATATAGAACACAGCGACCACTGTGTCCATTACAATTGCAACAGTTTTGAAAATTAAAATTATTTTTCAAAAAATATCTTAGGGGGATCCAATATATATATTTACTAATAATGTCAATATTTTTTGCCTTTTCTAGCTACATTACAAAGAATACAATATAAAAAAGCACAAGAAAACAACTATGCTACCCATACTCTCTTTCACTATGCCATATATACATATATATGTGTGTGTGTGAAAGGTAAATCGATTAAATTGATCAAATTGAAATTGATGATTTTATAATTTATTTAATTTTAAAAATATAGTAAATAAAAAATTTAATTTGATCTGTGATTTGAGTATTTTTTTCTCAATTTTAAATCGAACCGAACTCAAATTATATATATATATTGATTTTTACTATTATTACAATTAAATATATTTAATTTGATTTTATATACAATCACATTTATTTAATTTAATATTAATTTAAAATTTAAAAAAATGATCATCCATGAAAATTAGTTAAAACTAAATAAATAAAATATAATTTTTGAGAATAATATAAATTTTAAATATGTTAATTAATAAAATAGACAAATTTCATATTATACAATATTAAACTATTTTTGAGATTTTTTCATTATTAATATTTTTTCTTAAATTTATAATGAAATAATAATGATTTATAAAAAAAATATTTAGTTTGAAACCGACAAATTAAAAATTTCCAAATTCAACTAAATTAAAATCAAATCAACGATTTGATTATAATAATGATTTTATTTTATTTAAAAAAATTTCAAATCAAAAAAATTAATTTGATTTGATAATAACTCTTCAAATTAATTAAACTGAATTAATATAACCGAATCAATATCACTCTTTTATATATATATATATATCAAATAATATCAACTATATATGTTTAATATAAAAAAATAAAATTAAAAACAAAATAGACATGGTACTGTATTGATAATGAATCTTTAACTTTTCATTACTATTATTATTATTATTATTAGAAATCCATAAAAAGACAGAGAAAAATGCAAATTATATTAAAAGTATTAGACCAATTAAATTTCAACATAAATTTAAGTTGAGTAAATTATTCAAGATTTGAATATTTCATTATCATGATTATTAAAATCGGATTGATCGGGAATCAGAAAATTGAAAACATAATTAAGAATTGGCTTGGTCAGTTTTAAAAATCTGTCTCTTAAAAATCGGTTAAAAAATTAATAAACCGACTGATTAACTAGTAAATTGACCTAATATGACCTGTTTTTTAGGTTCGAATGGGTCAGAATTTTTTTTTATTTTTTTAATTTTTAATCAAAAATAATAAATGTCAAATTATATTTATTTTTATCATATATATATATATAATAAATATCAAATTATATATATATATATATATATA
>CANXYC012523931.1:0-10211 GCA_948193065.1 Aleurites moluccanus | reverse complement strand
ATATCAATAGACACCATTATGCAATAATGGTATCATCACTGTCAATAAACTCAATATCTTTCAAATCAAATGGTATTTGAATCAAAGGCATTGCAATATACAATATACAATCAAAGATAAAGGTTATGGTAAACAACAAAGATATGGAACAAAAGTTAGTTCGGTAAGAAAAATCAATGGGCCAATTGGTAATGCCAATATCGCTGGTGACAATGGCATTCAAATGGTAGGCCTATGGAATACAAACAATAGGCCAAAGACAAAATAAGCTAGGCATTTCATCAAACACTTGGTGGGCATACAATGGCAAGCCAATAGGTTAGGTTAGGATGCCAAATTGACTTGCCCAATTCAACCAACAACAAGCTACATTGGCAATAATAACATAGGCATCAAAGAAATAATAATAAACAACATAAAAAGGGATCAAATTGGCTATGGAAGTTAAGGCAAAATAAAGCAAAAAAAAGGCATAGTGAATAGTATTAAAGGTTCGGCCAAGGTAGCACTTTCACATATGGTTTCCATTTTCAATTTCAACATAATAGGCATGTTAAAGGATGTATATAAGACTCACCTAAACTTCCAAAGTACTTAGGAAAATTGATTTCCACTCAAATTCACCAATTGAGCTATAAGGCACACCTTTGCCAAAACTTCAATTATACACCAAACCAATCATCAATTAGTTACCTATTACCATCCAATTAACATATTCTAACATCAATTAACATTAACTAACATTAAATCATCAAACCCTTTCTTACAACTTCAAATAAGTTAGGTAATTTAGACATTTCCATTAATTTGCATCAATTGATGCAATCTAACTCTAAACCTATCAAATTCAACCTAAATATCATCTAAATAAAACATTAAAACAAATAAAACAACTTCTTACCTAGAAAGAGTGAAGTGGTTGAATCCCTTGAATGAAGAAATCCTTGAATGAAGAAAATCCTTGAATTCCTTTGCTCCTTCTTGCAAATTAATGATGGAAATAGGGAGAATTAGGTTAATACTCAAATTTTCTATAAGTTTTCTAAGAATTTTGATGGAAGATGAAGAAGAAATGGAAGAGAAAATGGAAATGGAGGAGAAAATGGAAATGGAGGTTCGGCCTTATGCAAGAAAGAATAAGAAGATGGTGGCTAATGTTCTAAGTATAAAATATATATTAAAAATCAAATGGCAAATTACAACTAACTCCTCAAACTTTCATATATCACACTTTGATCCAAATTCTTCTGTAATTTATTCTGACAATTCTGTCAGGAATTAGATTCCAAAGTGGGGAGTCAATAAGTTTATTTTAATTTATACTTATTTATAAAAATGGTTTCAGAGTCATTCTATAACTCCGACGGACCCATTTCTACTATTTACCTTAAACTTTCTTATATTTACGATTTTACCATTGGTTACTTTTTCAGTGTTCCTAAATGATTTTCACTTCTTTCTTTTTACCAAAATTGCACATATTTTATGGTGATCTTTTACCCTTAGGTCAACTTCAGAAATTCTTCTATTGACCGGACTGCTAATTTATCGGCAGTGTTCCTGACATCGCCGTTTTTCTGAAAAGTAACTAGTTCGCTTTCTAACTGTGTCTTTAAAATTATTTTCCATCATTTCAAGACTTATGAACCACAAACTGAGAACTAATTCATGCATGTGAGTTATAACTTTCTAGGGTATTATATTCTACCCCTCTACAATTAAATTCGTCATCGAATTTAAATAAAACATACCTTACTACTAGAACAGGAATAAATATCTTCTCCTCATATCCTACTCACTCTCCCAAGTGCACTCGTCCATGGACTGGTTCCTCCAAAGCACTTTAACCATCGGAATCTCCTTATTCCTTAGCTGCCTGACCTATCGATCAATGATCTCCACTTGAAACTCCTCATAAGACAAGTCATCACTGAGATCCACATCCTGAACCTCCAATATGTGCGATGGATCAGACACATACTTCCTCAGTATCGAGATATGGAAAACCGGATGTACGTGGCTCATGCTAGGTGGAAGAGCCAATCTATAGGCCATATTACCAATCTTCTCAAGAATCTCAAACGGGCTTATAAACCTTGGTGATAACTTACCCCTCTTACCAAATCTCATAACACCCCTCACCGGTGAGACCTTAAGGAAGATATGATCACCAACTGCAAAATGTACATCTTTTCTCTTCGGATCAGCATAACTCTTCTGCCTACTAAAGACAATCCTCATCCGCTCTCTGATTATAGGAACCTATTCCATAGTCTCCCTAATCAATTCTGGCCCCTCAAGCTGCTTCTCTCCTGGCTCCACATAATACACTGGAGATCTACACTTCCTACCATATAATGCTTCAAATGGAGCCATACCAATAGAAGAGTGATAACTGTTGTTATAGGAGAACTCTATCAATGGCAGATAATAATCCTAGTTACCTTTGAAATCCAGAACACACAATCTCAACATATTTTCCAAAGTCTGGATTGTCCTCTCCGACTGCCCATCAGTCTGCGGATGAAAAGCAGTACTAAACTGTAAGTGGGTACCCATAGCCTCCTGAAACTTCTGCTAGAATCATGAAGTGAACTGTGTACTCTTGTCTGAAATAATCATCAAAGGAACTCCATGAAGTCGCACAATCTTATCCACATACAATTGTGCATACTTGTCACGACCCATTTCCGGATCGCGACGGTCCTAGGGCACGGGAGATGCCAATGGCGACCGGCACCCGTAGAACTCAGTATCACATGCACAATCTATAAATCACAATATATTATCCATTTTAATTAATTACTATCCATTCTGTTATTTTGTAAATCATTCTGTCAATTTCTATAATTGGCTGTAATGATCAAACCATCATATCATATAATCAACATATAACTCATATATCATCTAATATCATGTATACATGTTCATTTCCTAGCTAACCCATTCATACCCCATGGAGCAGCTAGATAATGAACACCAAAATACAGAAATACAGAAAATATACATCAATAACTGTAGAAGAAATCCTCGGATGATAGATGATGGGATTCTGTAGCCTACTCCTCTCCTGAAATGGTTAAACAATGAAAAGGGTGAGTATAGATGATACTCAGTGAATCTATATGCATCATCAATAAAACAGTAGATAGCAATAAATTCATGGTATCAATAAGTCAGATAATAGTAAACAAAATCTATAGAGGGTCACAGTATAGCCAAAAAATAAAGTACAGGCTTGGTATCATATGGAAAGACAGATAAAGGGATGGACTGTATGAAATCATAGAATCTTCAGTAAACAGTATGGACCATATGCGAACATATAGGTCTCCAGTATCATATCAGTATCAATGAGCATAAGATTGATCAGGTCTTATAGCCAGGACCATAGCCTCTCCTAGCTAGGGCATAAGTAATACAATGTGCACATCGCCGACCGTATTTTCCCACTACCTTGTCAGATCGGTAGTTCTGTCAAACCACATAAGGATCAATAAAAAGAAACAATTATCAATGGATACCATTATGCAACAATGGCATCCTCCATATCAATAATCTCAATATCAATCAATTCAATTATCAATAGAAACAATGGCAATGTTATAGGTAACATACAATTAATGACAAATGGTTTGGCAATTAAGAAGACATAGAACAAAAGTTGGTTCGGTGACAGAAAACGGTAGGCAAATTGGCATGCCAACGTCACTGGCGACAATGACATTCAAATGATAGGCCTATGGAATACAAAATAATAGGCCAACGGCAAATGAACTAGGCATTTCATCAAACATATGGTGGGCATACAATGACAAGCCAATAGGTTAGGTTAGGGTGCAAAATTGACTTGTCCAATTCAATCAATATCAAGCTACATTGTCAACAATGGTATAGGCATCAAAGAAATAATAATAAACAATATCAAAATAGATCAATTTGGCATGGGAATTCAAGGAAAAATCAAACAAAATCAAAGGGTGTGAATAGTAACTCCAATTCGGCCAAAATGGAGGTTTTACCATAGGTTTCCAATTTCAATTCTAAGACATTAGGCATGTTAAATGATGCAAAATAGACTCACCTAATTCTTCAAATAGCCTTGGACAATCCAATTCCACCGAATTCTTCCAATTGAACCAAATAGAGCACTTATGTCAAAACTTCAATTCTACATCAAACAAACCATTAATTAATCACCTATTCACATCCAATTAACATATTCTAACATCAATTAACACTAACTAACACCAAATCACCAAACCCTTTCTTACAACTTCAAATTAACTAAGCAAAATTGGGCATTCCTATTAATTAGCATCAATTGATGTAATTTAACTACAAACCCATCAAATTCAACCTAAATAACATTTAATTGAACCATAAAATCAAACAAACAACTTCCTTACCTTGAAATGATGATGAACCCGAAAATGTGATGGAGTTCTTTCCTTAGATTCCTTAGCTCCTTTTCTTCAAATTGATGATAGAAATAAAGAGAACTAGGTTAATACTTAAGATTTCTATCAAATTGCTTTAAGAAATTTGGTGAAGAAATGAAGAAATTGAGTGGAAATATAAGGAGGAATGGTTCTGCCTTTATGAACCAAAAAGAAGAAGATGCAAATTTTTCCTAAGTGTTGGTCAATATAGAACAATCATATGGCAAATTATAACTAACTCCTCAAACTTTCATATATCGCATTTTGGTCCAAAATCTTCTGTAATTTATTCTGTCAATTCTGTCGGGATTTGGATTTCAAAGTGGGAAGTTAATAAGCTCATTTTAATTTATACTTATTTATAAAAATAGTTTTGGAGTCATTCTGTAATCTCGACCGGCCAATTTTCACTATTCACCTTAAACTTCCTTTTATTTACCATTTTGCCATTAGTTACTTTTTCAGTGTTCCTAAGTGATTTTCAATTCTTTCTTTTTACCAAAATTATACATGAATTATGGTAATCTTTTACCCCCAAGTCAACTTCAGAAATTCTTCTGTTGATTGGACTGCTAATTTCTTGGCAGTATTTCCGACAACGCCGCTTTCCGGAACAGTAACAAGTTTGCTTTCTAACTGTGTCTCTAAAATTATTTCCCATTATTTCAAGACTTTTGAACCACATTTTGAGAATTAATTCATGCATATGAGTTATAAACTTATAGTGTATTACAATACTGAGCTGCCGTGTAGCTGGTCTTAACTTCTAGAAAATGAGCAGACTTAGTCAGATGGTCTACAATCACCCATATGGAGTCATAACCACTGGTAGTCCTCGGTAGACCTACTACGAAATCCATAGTCACCTGCTCCCATTTTCACTCTGGCAACTCAATCTCCTGAAGTAGCCTTGATGGCTTCTTATGCTCAAACTTAACCTGCTGACAGGCTAAGCATTTAGACACAAACTGAGCTACATCTCTCTTTATCCCTTGCCACCAATACACATCTCTCAAATCATGGTACCTCTTGGTAATCCCTAGATGTACACTATATGTTGAATAGTGAGCCTTTCTCATAATCCGATCTCGTAGCCCATCAAAATCTGGCACATATATGCGCTTCTCACATCTCAGTACCCCATCCTCTACTGTAAACTCTATCATCTTCCCATTTTGTACCTCTCCCTTGAGCTTCAGTAGGTAAGGATCCCTATCCTGAGCCATTTTTATATCATCAATCAATAGTGACTTCACCCGAAACTGGACTATCAGAGCCTGGTTCCGATCCTGAGATCCCAACTCCAACTCCAACTCCACTCCTAAGTCTGCCAACTCCCTCATCTCTCGAATCAATGGCCTCTTGCCAATCACAATATGAGCTAGATTGCCCATTGATTTCCTGCTCAGTGTATCCACCACTACATTGGCCTTACCCGGGTGGTAAAGGATCTCACAGTCATAATCCTTAAGTAACTCCACCCATCTGCGCTGCCGAAGATTTAGATGTTTCTGCTGAAATATATACTGTAGACTCTTATGATCAGTATATATCTCACATTTTGATCCATACAAGTAATGTCTCTAAATCTTCAATGCAAAGATCACAGCCGCCATCTCTAGGTCATGAGTCGGATAATTTGCTTCATGCTTCTTTAACTGACGAGAAGCATAAGCAATTATCCTACCAATCTGCATCAACACACATCCTAGACCAATCCGAGAAGCATCACAATACACAGTGAATTTCTCCCCCTCTACTGGCAATGCCAACACTAGAGCACTGGTGAGGCAATACTTTAAAGTCTGAAAGCTGTGATTACACTCATCAGTCTATACATAACGCTTTTGTTTCCTCATCAATCTAGTCAATGGAGCTGCAATTCGGGAGAAATCCTTCACAAACCTCCTGTAATACCTAACCATTCCCAGAAAACTGCAAACCTCTAAAATACTGGTAGGCTGAGGCCAATTAGTAATCACTTCAATCTTCTGAGGATCCACCTTAATCCCATCCTTGCATATCACATGCCCAAGGAAACATACTTCGGTTAGCCAAAACTAGCATTTAGATAACTTAGCATATAACCTATGCTCCTGAAGTGTCTGCAATACAATCCTCAGATGCTCCACATACTCCTCTTCACTCCTAGAATAGATAAGTATGTTATCAATGAATATAATGACAAACTTATGCAAATATGACCTGAACACCCTATTCATCAAATCCATAAAAGCAGCTGGTGCATTGGTCAACCCGAATGGCAACACCAAAAACTCATAATGCCCATATCGGGTCCTGAAAGCAGTCTTAGGTATATCACCCTTCTTAATCTTCAACTGGTGATACCCAGACCTCAAATCAATCTTCAAAAAATGGCTGGTACCCTGCAGCTGATCAAACAAGTCATTTATCCGAGGCAATGGATATTTGTTCTTCACTGTCACCTTATTCAGCTGCCTGCAATCTATACATATCCTTAAAGAGCTATCTTTCTTCCTTACAAACAGTACCGGTGTACCCCAAGGAGAATTGCTCGGTCTGATGAACCCTATATCCAATAGCTCTTATAACTGTATCTTCAATTCCTTTAGTTCAATTGGAGCCATTCTATATGGAGGAATAGATATCGAGTCAGTGCCTGCATGCACCTCAATCTCAAACTCTATCTCCCTATCAGGGGGCAATCCTAGCAACTCCTTAGGAAACATATCAGAAAACTCCTGAACTACCAGTATCTGATTAAGCTGTACAAAAGAATTCTGTACATCCACTACATGTGCTAAATAGGCTGAACAACCTTTCCTAATCATCCTCCTGGCTTGGATAGCAGAAATCAGATTAACCCGAAACTCCTGAATCTCACCCTGAAACTCAAACTCTGGCTGCCCTTCAGGATGAAATCTAACCCTCTTTCGATAACAATAACACAGGCAACTCAATCAAATCAGCACACAAGATGTTATCATCAATCTCAATCACACAATCAGGGTAATAATAATCCACATCAACACTATCACCCATAAGAGTAGCAATCATTAAAGGTACATCTAACAATCTCCTCTCCTTATTCAATTTAGGTGCAAAGTGTGGTGACACAAAAGTGTGAGTAGCACCAGAATCAAATAAGGCATCTGCAATCTCATTCTGAATAAGAATAGTACCTGTGACCACATTGTCAGATCTCTGGGCCTCCTAGGTGTTGACAGCAAACACTCTGCCCTGACCCCTACCAGCCGGAGCCTGACTATCACTGGAAGCCTGTCCTCCCCTGCCTCTGCCTCTGCCAGAAGTCTCTCTACCCATATTCTGACTCGCCTGTAGCACTGGCTATGAAACCATGACAGATGACTGCTGATCAGCCCTCAATAGACACCTGTTAGCATAATGACCCTGCTGGCCATACCTCAAATAAGCACCAGTCTGTCTCCAACACTCCCCTCTATGTCTCCAACCACAATACCCACAACTAGAAATGTTGGGTGTCTGTGCAGTTGGTCTTGAAGAACCCTAAGAGTATATAGGTGCTGACTGAACCATTGGTGATCCCCTACTCTATATCCTCATCCTCTGACTACTAGCTGTAGACCTCTTATCAAACCGTGGCATTGGCTCTGTCTGCCTAGGATGGGAGCTACTCTCCCCCCTCATAATCTATAATCCTAGACCCCCTTTCCTCTTCTGGTCCCCCTTAGCCCTCTCAGTCTTATATTTCTCCTCCATCTGTGTAGCATTGTCAATCATTGTAGTCAACGAAGTAAACTCTGTAGCCAACAATGCATTATGTAATGTAGCATGAAGACCCCTCCGAAACCTACTGATCAAATTAGCCTCTGTAGGTACAATATGAGTAGCATACCTACTCAACCTGATAAACTCCTCCGCATACTCCTTAACAGATCTGTCCCCCTGCTCTAACTGCTCAAATCTAATCAGGTTACGAGTCTTCACTCCCTCTGTAATAAACTCATCAATAAGACCCTGCCAAAACTCAGCCCATGAGGGTGGATGCTCACCATATAACTTGGGCTCTATCCTCCTAGAAAATCATGTCCATGCCTTACCCTTCAGTAACAACCCAACCAGCTCAACTGCTCTCAACTCTGAACATGGTAGTCTCCTCACTACCTTCTCTATCTCCTCTAACAAATCTACAGGATCAGTGCCTCTGTCTCTCCTGAACTCAGGCAAGTTTAGCTTCAGAAAGATAAACATCAATACTCCACCCTCCTCTATTACTCTACGACCTCCCTATTCAGCAGGCTCCCTCTGAACCCCAACTGGCTGCATAGGAGCCGGTACCACTGGAACTGCCTCTAGTACTACAGGTGGAGGAACTACTGCTGGAGCTAGTGGTGGAGGAACTACTGCTAGAGCTAGTGGTGGAGGTACATGCTGACGCTCCCTCCTCAAATCAACCATCTCTCTCCGCAACTCCATCAATCACCTCATCATCTCCACTCTCCAAGGGTCATGCCCCTCTCTCTATCCTCTGTAGTTTGTCAGGATCTAGATGGACCCTTTGATACTGCAATCTCCCTCACCAATGACTCATTGGAGGCTACCTCTGCCTCCCAGGTATTTTTGTCCCTATCGTCAGACATCTCTATAACATGTTAGAAAAAATGGAAATATACTCAAAATATTACAGAAACGCAGAATAATAACATATAACAAACGATAACAGCAAAAGACGTCAAAGGAAATCCTATGCTCCATAGTATACTTAATTCTACCCCATTATGTACTTAGTCACTATTCCTTTGTAATTTAGGTACTATTCATCTGTAACCTAAATTCACAGTCTGTAACCTAGAGCTCTGATACCACCTCTATCACGACCTATTTCTGGATCTTGATGGTCCTAGGGCACAGGAGATGCCAATGGCAACCGACACCCATAGAACCCAGTATCACATACACAATCTATAAACCACAATATATTATCCATTTTAGTTAGTTACCATCCATTCTATTATTCTGTAATTTATTCTGTAACTTACTGCAAATGGCGGTAACAATTTATATCTCATATCATATAAACATCATATAACTCATATATCATCAAATATCATATATACATGTTCATTTCCTAGCTAATCCATACATACCCCATGGAGCAGCTAGATTATGAACATCAAAATAATAATACAAAATCAGAAAAATATACATCAGACTGCCAGCAGAAATCCCCGGATGATAAACAATAGGATTCTGCACTCTATTCCTCTCATGAAATGGGTAAACAAAGAAAAGGTGAGTATATAAAATACTCAGTGAATCTATATGCATCACAAACCAAATGAGATAGAACAATGATATATATATATATATATATGATAAAGGAATAATGGGACAATGTCAATCATGTTGGTTTACAGAGTCAGTATTAGAATTCGATAGGAATATCAATGTTCATATCAAGTCATGGAATCATATGGTAAGACAGATGTGGGGCCTTGAAACACATAGACTATGTGTAGTCACACAGTCGATCACATATCAAGTAGGCATAAGACTGATCAGGTCCTATGGCCGGGATCAATAACCCTTCCCAGCTAGGGCATCAATATCAATGTGCACATTGCCGACAGTATGTACCCACTACCATGTCGGTGCGACAGTTTTGTCAAACCACATTTAGGTCAATATAAATGAATATCATATCAATAGACACCATTATGCAATAATGGTATCATCACTGTCAATAAACTCAATATCTTTCAAATCAAATGGTATTTGAATCAAAGGCATTGCAATATACAATAT